>PVIR01016388.1:0-36713 GCA_004026965.1 Petromus typicus | reverse complement strand
GTTGTTATTTTCTAGTTTTTATGTGACAAGGTCTCACTGTCACAGTCCAGGGTGGCCTTGAACTCACTATGTGGCCAAGCCTGGACCCAACTTGTGGCCATCCTCCTGCCTCCATTCCCAAGTGCTGGGATTGCAGGCTGCTCCCCACATGTGGCCTAGGTGTTAATTCATGCAACGGTTGTGTTCAGACGATGCTACCTTCCTTCCATTTTACAAAGGAAAGAGCTAAGACTGGGGAAGAGCCTTTTCAAACTTACAATCATTTTATCCCCAAATTCCTGCTTTTTCTAATTCCGAAACTGACCAGGCTCCTTGAGATAATGAGCTCTCTCCTGAGACGCTTTGATGCACAATCTCACTCCCAAACAAGAAACACAGACAAAAAGGAACAGGTTCTACAACGAGACCTTTGATGTGGAAGCCTTGGGAAGACGAGAGAAGCAGCGCACCACACAATGCAATCTTTCTGAAGCTTAATGTCGAGTTGTTGGGACTTTTCCAGGAGCGTCGCACCTGCTGTCTGCTCCACTCTCCTGCTCTCTGCGTCCGGGAGAATCCCCTCCACCTTCTAATGTGGTCTCCTTTCTCTCCCTTGTGATTCTTTTAAAAAATTCTGTTTAACACAAAACTGATCCAACATGCGTGGACATTCTTGTACTCAATCCACGTCCGAGAGGAGCCTTAACTGCTCCTGAAACAGGTGGTGGAGTCCTTGTAAAGGCGCAGCGGGCAGTGGGAAGAATCGAGGTTAATGGCAAAGACTGAAGAGACCCTGGAGTAGGAGCCACGCTGGTGACATCAGTGTTCCATGAGGCTGTGTATAACTGACTGGTGGGAATTTGGGGGGGGGCAAGTAGATCTGTTTCATTCAAAACTACGATGATTTTACAACACTTCATATGTGTCCAAGTCAAAGAGGATGTCTTTTGACTGTTGCAGTGGATTTGGGTTCAGAGACCATCTCTGCTACATATTGACTGTGGGCAACTAGTTTAACATCTCTCAGGCTTGGTTTCCCCATCTGGAACAGGGAATAATCACCTATCTTGCAAAACAAAAACAAAAACAGAGATTTTACTTATGATGCACCTACCACATTGTCCCAGAAGCATTTGTATAAGGAGGCATGAGAAAATATAATGGTAAGAAAAAAAAAATTTTTTTTTTGAGACAGTGTCTCTCGCTTTGTAGTTCAGACTGGCCCTGAGCTCAGCCTGCTGTCGTATTAGAATAAAAACCAAGCAAACAGGCCTTGCTATGGTCCGTATGCTATCTACCCCACGTTCTCCTCCCCCGGCCTGCCCAAACATCTCCGAGCTCTGTCTGCTCCTGGAGGACCCAAGCTTGCTTCCACCCCAGGGTGTAGGATGCTCCAGAGACACTCACAGGACAGCTCCCTTCTGTCATTCAGGCCTGTCCAGCTGCCACCACCTCTAACAAATTGACTCTGACAAACCATGTGAAGCATCCTGTCCCCCGCAATCACAGTGTCCTCCTGCAATCACAGCAATCCTCCTGCCTCTGCCTCCCCAGTGCTGGGATTACAGGCGTGAGCCATCACCCCCAGCACTGTAGTATGTGGTCCTGATTGTTGGTGGACATTAATCACCACACCTGGTATTGTTGTATGTGGTTACTGGGGATCAAACCTGCGCCCTTGTGCTTGAAAGAGAGGTGCTGGAAGCACTGAGCTAGGTCCCCAGCCCAAGAAAAATGTTTTTTAAAAAAGAATATATAATGATTACTTTTAAGCAGTAATGTTTTTGTCTATAAAAATATTTTGTATAAACACCATCCATTTAATGCTTTGTACAGGCTTAGTTACAAGCTCCCCATGGGGTTGCTACACGTCTGGCTCAATGATTGTTTCTTAGACTTGTTTAAACTTGGGCTTTGGGGCTATGGAAAGGTCAGTATGACCTTCAAGAGCCCAGGGCAGACAAAGCTCCTCCGCAAGGCAGCTGACCCCTTCTGTGTAGTTAGATGATCAATATGTTTTGAACCTAAACTCTGGGTAGTTGTTTCTAGTGACTCATTTCTCTGTTTTCAGGGTTATGGCATGTATAATTTCACATCAAAGATTTCTACTGTCCGTACATTTAACTCGACAGTGGCCGAGCCCCTGAAAAATGCCACACAGTTCCAGGTGATGAAGAGAGGACTCATTCAAGTTTACCTGAGATCAACAGAAAGCAAACAAGGTCATGGCCCAGAGGGATCAGTCCTAGAAAGGAAGTTGGGAGGAGGCGGGGGACAGGATG
Organism: Petromus typicus; assembly: GCA_004026965.1. Lineage (NCBI taxonomy): Eukaryota > Metazoa > Chordata > Mammalia > Rodentia > Petromuridae > Petromus > Petromus typicus. The sequence continues at coordinate 34,452 of PVIR01016388.1, read as the reverse complement.
CTTCACATGGTTTGTCAGAGTCAATTTGTTAGAGGTGGTGGCAGCTGGACAGGCCTGAATGACAGAAGGGAGCTGTCCTGTGAGTGTCTCTGGAGCATCCTACACCCTGGGGTGGAAGCAAGCTTGGGTCCTCCAGGAGCAGACAGAGCTCGGAGATGTTTGGGCAGGCCGGGGGAGGAGAACGCGGGGTAGATAGCATACGGACCATAGCAAGGCCTGTTTGCTTGGTTTTTATTCTAATACGACAGAAAACCAGTGGAGCTTTTTATGAAGAGGATGGCATGATCTGAGTCACGTTTCGCTCTTGGTGCAGTATAGAGAAGAGATTTTAGGAAAGTAAAAGTGGAAGCAGAAGAATCCTTTCACGTCTGTGGAAGGTCTTAAAAACAAAAGTGAAATTGGCTTTCAGCTTGAAGTGTTGTGGTGGTAAGAGGGTGGCCCTTTGAAAGCTCTTCTTCCGGGGCTCATGGTTTCTTTTTCTGGGAACTACACTGAGGATATTTTTGCCAATGAATCATCAAGTAACCTTTCCTAGTAAATTTAGTAAAGAATGGCAGGGAGTAACGTGGAAAAGGCCACGTTAAACGTCGGTGAATAGAAGCCCACTCAACTGGCTCACTTTCAGGTGAGTACTTGTTGCCCTAAAAAGTATTCTCCCTAAGAACCTCATTATTCTCTTCCTTTTCACTCAATATTCCCCTAATATCTGAATGCTGAAGACTAATATTCTGTCAATTAATTTATATTGATTTAATTAAGGCATCTTTATTCAAGACAGACATCTACATATTGACATAAAAGAATTGAGGTGAACTGCACAGATGATTAATTCCTGAGAAACAAGTCGCCTTAATGTGTATTGGTGATGTGGGGTCAAAGGGTTTAGGGAGGGAATTAGTTAAGGCCTCAGGTAACACCACGGATGAGTTCTACTTTCACATCTGGGTTTTGTTCTTGCTCATGAGTCTGTGAAAAAAAATACATACAATTCACATGTTTCATCTTCTTACGGAGTTTTCTTCTTTATGTCTATGTTAGAACTCTTCAAGGAAACCTAGAACAGGCCCTTGAAAAAAGGATAGTCATTTTATGTTTGATACCATAATAATACATTCGAGTCACATAAGAAATAGCTCATAATAAAATTGTTTTCCTGTATTGAGGATTGAACCCAGGGCCTTTGCTCTGACCTATATTTCCATCCCTTTAAAAAAAATTTTACATTTTGAGACAAAGTTTCTCTAAGTTGCTCTCCTGTCTCAGCCTCCTAGAGTGCCGAGGCTATCACACCTGGCCCAGACTCTTACATATATCAAGCAATACTAATACAAATATCCATAAGAAATACTTTGTTGTTCAAATTATACTTCATGACAGTTCCAAATCTGGATGGGAGTATTTACTAAAATATGTGCATCTGAATTTTAAATGACTCATCCATACATCTTTTAGGGAGACCTCAAAAGTACTGATCTTTGTTCAAGTAAGCAAGACAAAAAGCCTTTGTGTGCTCAGTCACAACACAAGGATGGAAAGGTTAAAAAGAACAACGTGAGTCCTTGAAGCTCGCATTGCCACGAGAACAATCTTGGCCTGCTGTAAGATACCAGTAACTTCTCCGCCCTGTGAGTCATGTGTATCATATCTGGGTTATTCACCCATAAACACTGGCTTTAGGGCTGTCAGACGATATAGACTGTCATCACCAAAGTCATCATTCCATATTAGTTCTGCCTGCCTTCAACATGAAAAACTGAACTAGAGTAACACAGAATCGACAACCTAGAAATTTCTGCCATCCTCCACTTATGTCCCCAAAGGCAAAGTTCAATCCTTGCAATTTTGCCTAATTTGAGCAGACTCTTCTTGGTCATTTAATATTATTTGGAAGCCTATTAAGGGAAAGGCTTTTAATAAATTATCAATAAAATGTTCGAAGGGGCCAGAGATTTAGCTTAAGTGGGTACTGCACCTACCTTGGAAGAACCAGGGCCTGAGGTTGATTCCCCAGTACCAAAGCAGAAATTAAAATATTCTAGACATAAACCATATTTTCTCAGTTCTGAATGGAATTAGTTTAGTTAAACACCATGTATGCAAAAAAAAATAGTTTGAGTCAAACACTATTAAATATGGCACATATACAAATATTACCTACCTTTTATTGTTTACTTCCTGTTTTGTAGGATCTTTCTTTCTTTCTTTTTTTTTTTTTTTTTAAGACAGGGTCTTGCTTTTGAGGTTCAGGCTGGCCCTGAGCTCACCTTTGAACTCACAGCAATCCTCCTGCTTCTGCCTCTTGAGTGGTGGGATTACAAGCATGAGCCACCACGCTCAGCACTGTGGTATGTGGTACTGATTGCTGGTGGTTGTGAGTCTCCACGCCTAGCATTGTGGTTACCTAGGACTGAACCTGGGCCCTTGCACTTGCAAGGCAGGTGCTGGAACCACTGAGCTAAATCCCTAGCCCAGGATCTTTCTTTCTATATATCTAATTTAATCTTGTTAATATATCTTCAAGACAAGTGTTATTACCTACATTTTACAGATCAGAACAGAGACTCAGACAAGTTAATCCACTTCCCAAAACTGTAGTAGAAGTGAATGGATAGAATTTAAACTTTCACTGACATTATTTTTTTAGCTGTTTTTGTTATAACATAAAACTAAGATTTAGCCTATAATCTTGATGACATCAGCATTAAAGAGTCTATGACCAGGGGATTTAGACTACAGAGTTTCTCTTTTGATTATAGCCTTAAATACTAGGGTACATGTGTGATTTAGGAAATTCAGTTCATCTTTTTCTTTCTTCCCCCTGGGCACGGAGTATAAAACTCAGAGCCCTCACACTGAGCTATATCCCCAGCCCTTTTCACTTCTTCTCGGAGATAAGATCTCCCTCAGTTGCCCAAACCGGCCTTGATACCCTCCTGCTACAGCCTCATGAGTAGCTGAGATCACAGGCATGTACTACTATGCCCTGACTCTTTTCACAGATGTAAAATAAAGGTATTGGATCAACTGGGTTTTTGTTTTGTTTTAAGACAGGATCTTGTTATGTAGCGTAGGCTAGCCTTGACCTCACTATGAAGTACAGGCTGGCTTCAAACTTGAAGTGATCCTCTTGCGAGCCTCCCCAGTGCTTGGATTACAGGTATGTGCCACCACATCGGGCTGGGATCACTTGTTCTGTATAGTTCCTTTCAGTTTCAAGAGTACACTACAACAAGGTACAAAATGCTGATTCTCAGATAGAATATCTATTTTTCCAGTACTCTGATAACAGCAATCCACATCCCTTTAGGAAGAATCATCCTTAGCTCTCTCTCAGTAGAGTTCCTTCCTCTTAGGTCCTTGCAGGGCCGGGCACAGGACCCAGGTGGGTGAGTTAGAGCCATTCCCAGGAATCATTTGGAAGAGAGGACACCTTGTTCTTCAAGTACTGTTGGACATAAAGTTGGCCAGTCATCAGAGCTCCGGGACTTGCTCCAAGCCATGGAGCAACACGTTCTATTTCAATAGGTTTGTGTATGGTTATTCTACAATAGGTCATAGGTCTGTAGACATCACATGGGGTCAATTGCATTAGGAAAGGATTTTCCAATGCAGGAAAGCTTATCTCCTGAATCCTTGGGATGAGAATAACAAAGAGGCAGAAAGGAGAAATGGTCTATGACCTAATTGTCAAAGATTTTGAAAATGTGCAGGAAGACTTCAGAGTTGGTCAGTATATCAGATTTTAATTTTCATAAAAGATCCTCACATTTCTGGTTCTGCTTGTCCTCTTGCAAACCTTGCTAGTCTCCTATCAAGAAGCGGAGTCTTGCTCTTTCACCCACTAATCTTTGACAAGCCCTCGGCACTGACTCAGCACATGGAGTCTGACTGAAGTAGCTGGGTGTGGTGGCACACACCTGTGATCCCAGCACCCTCGGCAGCTGAGACTGGAGGATCCTAAGTTTCAATGGAGCCTGGGCAACTTAGTAAAACCCTGCCTCAACAAATAAAACAAAGGTCTGGGAATGTAGCTCAGTGTGAAGGTCCTAGATTCAATCATTAGTACTACAAACAAAAAAGAAACACAAAGAAAATCTCACTGGCCTTTGTGCCCACTTCTTGAAATGTTCTGAATAATTGAGTGATCAGGCTATCTTTATTATTCATGATGGTCCCTGATTACGTATGTTAATTAGATGGCTAAAGGTGGGCCCATAGATACTTTAAATAAATGTGACAACAAAAGACAGGCTCATGGTACCAAAAACCACTCTATGATTAACAGGTTGAGGTTTCTAGTTGAGTGTCATCTGGGGAGGGAAAGTCATGTGGCAAATGATTCCATTTTACCTGAAGTTTGGTCTTACCCTGAGCATGGGAGCCAGAGGTCATTGTCCTGCTCTAGCTAAAGTCCAAGATGACAATGGATCAACTATTAGATGTGTAAGTGAATAAGCATTCAGCTGAGTCTAGCACTTAGCTGTCAAGTTACACCTGGCCTTGGGTCGTGCAACTCACGTCCTAGGCAAAACAGAATAGAAATAAATCATCTGCAATGAGTCCCACCTGAATTCCTGATTTACATAATCTACTAACATAAAGTCTTTATGCCACCATACATTAGAGACACTTGTTCTAGAGCAAAAGACACCTTCAACAGGTTTTTTATGCTTATAAGTTTAAATATGAGGGAGTATGCTTGAGACCAAATAATGTGCAAAAGTGAAGGGATCTTCAGGAGAGTCAGCAAAGGTTTAAAGGGTCTTGAAGAGACTCAGAGTGAAGTCTGTGGCCCTCGAGGGAATTTCGCATTGTAAAAGACTGTGTGGTTCTGGATTCCAAGGTGGAGAAGAGGGAGACGAAGAGAGAAGGAGGGGAAATTAGGTCTTAGTTCTGTGACAGAAAGTGCACAGACACTGTTGCCTACGGTGAAAGAGAAGAAGGGAAATACGCGAGTGTACGGGATCATCGAGCTAAGAACCTTCGAGGAGAACACCGTATGTGTCCCAGGGACTCTTCCAGCCGCTTTAGTGCACACAAAGAGAGTGAATCTGGTGAAAGATCTGTCAGCCAGAGCAGGCGCACAGGCAGGAGGATGGAAAGTCACACAGTGTAGCAACTTAGCAAGACCCTGTATCAAAATTTAAAAATGAGAAGGTCCTGGGTTCCATCCTTAGTACTGCAACCAACCAACCAATCAAAAAGAAAAGATCTGTGGGACTTGCTATCTTTAAAAATCAAAACCATCTTATTTCCCTTCTTGCTAGAATGTAAATGGTGCTAAAAGCAAGACAGAGACCAAATTGAAGGTTTGGTCAGGAAAACATAATTTAAAAAATTAAAATTATAACTGTAAACCTCTAATTAAGGCTTCAGAACTATGTAAGATGAACTACCAGAAACCTCTGTAAAGGCCTCACAGATCCTCTGTATTAAACCAACGGACTTCTAAAAACCTAAGGGAATGTTTATAGCAGCCATACAGTGACCCCCAAAGGAGGGAGGGGTTCATCTCAGTGACATGCATTGGAGTGTAAATTAATACAAAAGAAGCACACACAATTTCAGTGGAATTTTATCAGCTTTAAAGAAGCCTCCACATGCCTGGCCTTTAAAAAGTAGAAAGTAGGGTGAGAAAATTATTCACCTCCAGGGCCGGGGAGTTAGCTCAGTGGTTCCGGCGCCTGTCTTGCAAGCGCAAGGGCCCGGGTTGGATCCCCGGTAACCACATAACAATACTGGGCGTGGAGACCCACACCCAGCAGCAACCAGTACCACATACCACAGTGCTGGGCGTGGTGGCTCACGCCTGTAATCCCAGCACTCAGGAGGCAGAGGCAGGAGGACTGCTGTGATGTGAGTTTGAGGCTGAGCTCAGGGCCAGCCTGAACTACAAAGTGAGACCCTGTCTCAAAAAAACTTAAAATAAATAAATAAATAAATAAAAAAGAAAATTATTCATCTCCAAACACCAGCCAGACTAGGAAAAAGAAAGAATCCGGAGGGTAGAATTAAGAGCTCAGAGGATAGAGGTAGGAGTGCAGGAAAAATCATCCCTACATTCATGGGCTCACTCACCATCGAATAACTGGCCACCTGGACCAGCTGGATTTTGTGTCGCCACACGCCATTGAGCACTCTGTACCTCATTAGAGATGCAGGGACTAAGGCAGGTGTTGTAAGGTGTGTCCGGGTCCTGTGGAGGAGGAGTTTTTGAATCTTAGGGCTTCAGGTTAAAGACTCCAAAGTACTCAAGGCGGTATGTCCAGGGGTCCATATCCAAGAAACCTCATCTCTATCTGGATGTTGCTTTAAGTGAGGCAAATTTGAACCTAACCCTTCCTCTGATGCTTCAGGAGGATAAGATTTAGGATGTTCTTCCCAAGATATATAAATGTCTACAGAGACAGGAATGGGAATCGCCCTGACCTGATGACACACTGCATATACCCCTGAATATATTTGGTTAATCTTTGTCAGTTTGAAGTAAAATTCTATTAAAATAAAGATTTGAGGGAGTTTTTTGGTTGGTACTGGGGATCTATTCCAGGGCCTCGCACACGTTAGTTCAGTGCTGTGTCACCAAACCGGATCCAAATTCCCACACCAAACTCCTCAATTAAATGTAGTTTAAGATATCAAGACAGGGTGTTAGTAAGTGGCTTCAAACTCGTGATCTTGCTGCCTCTGTTCCGAGAAGCTGGGATTCCAGTGGGAGCGCCCGACATGAGGCGCCCTTGAGAGAGAAGTCGGGGGCTTGACTGACTTCGCTGCACAGCTGAGGGTTATGGCGGACAGGCGGAGGACGGTAGAGGTTGCATTTTGCCCAGATAGTCGCAGCTCCGTTTCTGCGCCCACGTATACACTTCTCCGCAACCTCGCGTGTCCCCCTGCCCCGTCCCCAAGCCAAAATCCATGTCCCTTTCCTTTACATTTAGATCAGTTCTCCCACCTCCCTCAGTGATACAGTGGGGCAGAAATGACACTATCAGACATCCGCGATTAAGCCTTAAAATTGCTGTAAGATAGCAGTGAAAACAGCACACGAAGGGCAGCTGAAAAACTCCTCCACAAAAGCAATGAAAACACTGCAATAATTGCGCAAGTCATGTTTGTCTCCAGAGCCCCAGAAATTACAGGCTCAGTGTCAGTCTCACAACCATTTAGTCGAGAAAAATAATTGAATCTTGCTAGGAAAAGTGAGCGTCAGTTGTTTTAATTGCCCCGCTCCTGAGCTCTCCTCCCCAGCTCCATGGGCCCCTTAGGACAGCCTACAACCGCGGTGAAGCGGGCGCAGACACGGCCCGAGGGCGAAGAGCCAGGAGCCCCTTCGACCCCACCCGAGAGACGACGGTCGGTATGGCTCCTTGTCGGTGGTGGCGGGGGTGTGTCCGGCTGTGTGTGCAGCCCTAGGTCGGCGCGTATGCTCACAAAAGCGCCGAAGACCCGGAAGACCCCAAGTGATGCTCTCTGGGACTGTGAGGCTCCACAGGGCAGCAGGAAGACTGCAGGCCAACAGTAGACGGCTCCGCGCAGTGTGCCAGGGACGCAGAGAGCCTCTGACAAACACTAGGAGCTACATTCTAGGCTTTTCAGGAAATTTATGCCCGATGAGTAACTGAGTACTAAACTGGCAGTGGTCACACTGGACAAAAAAAGTACAGTTTACAGAACTTGTTAAAAAGGAAGCTACTACAGAAAAAACCCCCAAACTACTAGAAAGAATCTCTGAATCCATATAATATTCTAAAAAGTGTGTGTGTGTGTGTGTGTGTGTGTGTGTGTGTGTGTGTGTGTGCGTGAGAGAGAGAGAGAGAGAGAGAGAGAGAGAGACTAGGAATTGAAAACAAGGCTTTTGCACTGACCTACATTCTGGCCCTTTTTATTTTTTATTTTGAGACCAAGTCTTGTTAAATTGCTACATTGTCCAACCTGGGTTTAAACTTATGATCTTCCTGCCTCAGCCTCCCCCAGTGTTGGTTACAGACTTAGATTATGATACAGGTTAGTGACCCACAGTCTGCTGCCAGTGAGCTGGAGTTCCAGGAAAACTGGGACTTTCAGTCTAGCCGGAGTCCAAAGGCTAGAGAACCAGTAGTGCGGATCCAAGTCTGAGGCAAGCGAAGATCAGTGTCCCAGCTTAGCCAGTCAAACAAATCACATTTTCCCGCATCAGGCTCTGTGTTCTCATCAAGCCCTTGATGAACTGATGACACCCATCTGCATCGAGGAGGCATCTGCTTTCTTAGTAAACTGACTCAAAGGCTGGTCTCTCCGAGAAACCCAATCTGACACGCCCAGAGGTGATGTTAAATGGGGCCCTGTGATCCAGTCAGGTTGACATGTAAAACGAACCATTGTGCAAGAACTATTTTCCTGAAACTACGGTCCATATGCCATGAGATAAAAAGCGATCAATAGAAGCTGTCCTGGAGGAAGTATGGGCCTTGGACTTAGCAAATAAAGGCTTTAAATCAGTCATTTAAAAATGTTAAAAGTTAAAGAAAATCATATCTAAAGGATGGAAGAAAACCACAAAAAAAAAACAAAAAAAAACTACTCACCAAATAGAGCATATCAGTAAAGAGTAATTATTTTTAAAAGGACCAAAAGGAAATCCTGAAGTTGCCAGTAAAATTTGATCAGAAGTCTTCAACAGCAGGTTTAAACCAGTAAAGGAAAAACCAGAGAACCACAGTTCCAGCTGGTGACAGACCTTAGTGTTCTGCACACCGGTTGACAGGCATGCAGAGTGTGAGAGCTGTGGGTGCAGGAAGGGATCCCCCAGACGTCAGATGAAGGGCTGGGAGGCCGGGCGGGGAGCCCCTGTGAGGACATGCGTGATGCTGCGAGGGCAGTAGTGACCCCAGGAAGTTGATTGTCTGAGGAAAGCCACACGAGTAATAGCGCCAAAGGGCTGCACCACTAGCAATACTGTTGACGTGGGGCCACCCAAACTCTGGAGTTAGCCAGGAATTAGATTATTTATTTCGATGAAATGAGCAAACTCCTGGAAAGATATAAACCACTGACACTGATTTGAGGAATAGAAAATCCAAGCCAGGCAGAATAGCACAGGCTTGAAATCCCAGCAGAAAGGGAGGCAGAGGCAGGTGGATTATAACTTTGAGCTCCTCTCACACAGGTTAGCAAATACCTGTCTTAGAATAAAGAGTAAAAAAGGTCTAAGGATGTAGCTCAATGGTAGAGCTCTCTTGAGTTCAATCTCCACCACCATACACACACACACACACAAAAGAAAACTCAAATTTGAGTAGACTTAGATCAAGTACAAAGATTGATTTAGTAATCAAAAATACAAAGAAAATTCCTGGAACAAATGACTTCACTGTTTAATTCTACCAAATATTTAATGAAGAATTGACAACAATCTCTCATGAACTCATCTGAAAAATGGAATGTTTGGGACATGTCCCATATTACTCTGTGAGGCCCAGATTGCTGTGCTACCAAAGCTGGACAAATTATGATGAAACTATAATTTTATTTGCTGCATGAAAATAGATACAAATATGCTCAGCAAAATACTAGCAAACTAAACCCCTACACAAGGTTTGTACTACCAATCATACTTGTATTACTTTGTAATTTATTGGAGGAATGGAAGTTGGTTTTAACATCATGAACTCAACTAATGTATTACATGTTAATAGACTAAAGACCTGAAACCTGTGTGTCTATTTCAATAAACACATAGAAAAGGCACTTGATAAAATAACACCCTTTACTGATGCAAACATTTAACAAAGCAGAAAGTGAAGGGTATTTCCTACACCTGATAAAGGGCATTTGTAAATCCCCACAATCGATACTATTTTTAATGGTAAGAGACAGAGTCCTTTCTTCCTCAAATTCAGAGCAAGACAAAGGTTTGCACTAGAGTCACTTATATTTATCATTGTACCAAAAGTTCTAGTCATGGAAATAAGGCGAGAAAAAGAAATTTTAAAAATCCAAATTGAAAAAGAAGAGGTAAAATTTTCCTGTTCACAGATGACATGATGCTCTCTATATAGAAAAATCCCAAGAAAGTTACAAGAACTAATAAATGAATTTGTGAAAGTCACAGGGTACAAGACTGACACACAAGATCAACTGTGAGTCTATAAACTGGCAGTGAGTGGTGGAGAATTAAGAAAGCGATTCCATTTGCGACAGCATCTCCTTCCTAGGGCGCTTGGCTTCTGATTTGGGAGCCTTCCTTTCGTGTGGTCTTGAGAACTGAAGCTCACCTCTTTCCACGGATGCTGAAGGGGCTAGGTCCTTCCTGGAAACGGTTCACACAGAGGGGGTAGCTCTGAGGCATATTTCCAATAGTCTGAATCTGGAGCCATTAATAAGCACTAATGTTGATCCAAGTTATTTCCTCATTGCTGTGGTTCCTTCCATCCATATGTAAAGACAACCTACCTTTCCGTGGCTGATAGCCTATTTTGTAGACATGCTTTTGCTTTCTTCTGAGATGGGGCCTCGCTCTGTAGCCCAGGACATCCTCAGGTTTATTCCCCTGCTTTCGCTTCCAATGTGCTGGTTTGCTACATCTGGCTGACAAGTCTTATTACGATGGGATTTAAAGTGCTTAGTATTCTGATGTTTCTGACTGAAATGCTCTGGATTAAAAAACAAGATGTCACTGCTTTTAGAGTCTCTATATGCTTTCTTTAAAGAAGTCTTAGGTACTTTTTATTTCTTATCGTTCTGCAGGTAAAGAAGTCTAAGGTAAAGACATGATCAGAAGACACTGCTCTCTCCCCCACAGATGGTACCTTCTCTCTGTGCCCTTTCTGGGTGGAATGGTGAAGTACCTTCACAAGGGCACTAACCTCATTCATTAGGCCTCCATCCTTACAACTTAATCACTTCGGTTGGTTCTACGGGATCTTCTCATGCCTTCATCTTAGGGCTAGGGACTCTGTCCTTCCTCTCTTTATTCCTTGTTTTCTTATTTCCTTTTTTCCTTCTCCCTCCTTCTTTTCCTTTTTCCCTCTCTCCTTTCCTTCCTTCATTTCTATTTTCTCTGATCCTCCCATTTTTGGTAATCCTGGGGATCAAACTGAAGGAATATTGAACTGAAGGAATATTTTTAGAAATTTTTTTTTTTTTTTTTTAGGTTTTTGGAGACAGGGTCTCGCTTTGTGGTTCAGGCTGGCCCTGAGCTCAGCCTCAAACTCACATCACAATCCTCCTGCCTCTGCCTCCCGAGTGCTGGGATTACAGGCGTGAGCCACCACGCCCGGCACTGTGGTGTGTGGTACTGGTTGCTGCTGGGCGTGAGTCTCCAAACCCAGTATAGTATGTGGTTACCAGGGAATCGAACCCGGGTCCTTGCGCTTGCGAGACAGGCGCTGGAACCACTGAGCTAACTCCCCGGCCCCCTAGAAAAATTTTTATTGTGAGACAAGGTCTTGCTAGGTTGCTCAGACTAGGCTTGAGCTAAGATTATAGTTATGTGTGACCATGTCTGGCCTTGAGACTGGGGAAGGGGTGTAAATGTTCATTTTCTTGAATCCTCTGATCAAATTCATTATCTTTGCTTAGAGAAATCTGACCCAAGCGGTTGTGCAATAGGGCTGGTGTCAGGGCATTGCCTCCTGCAGCCACGTAGGCCTGGAAAGGCCTTGTGTTTGCCTCTGTTGTCCTCTCACAGCCTTGTAATTCTTAACTATTTTTAAGATGGGTTCCAAATTTTCATTTTCTCTTGGGCCTGTCAAATCATGTCTCTAGTCTTGTGTGTAAGATGTATACACAATTTAAAAAATCATATGGGATCACAAAATTCCAGAGCTGATTCTTTTGTTTGTGGCTTTTATTAATTTGCTTGTTCAGTCAGTGGGTCACACCATTCATTGCACTCCTAACATATGCAAGAGCTGGGCAGCAATCAACACTAAGGCAGATGTGGTCCCAGCCCAATGCAGCTGTAATTCAAACTTTTCCCAACATTTTTTGACCATGACCTAGTAAAAACGAATGTGTGTCTGTGTTTGTGTATGTGTGCATATATGTTGAGAAAAACTGCTTCACTTTACATGTAAATATATAACATTTTGTACATTAGTGCATATAGATGTTGAAGAAAAATGAAACACATAACACCTCACTATGTGGAATATACTCTGCTGTTTTCAATTATTTTGATCTTTTGAAAGTGCTTAGCTCCAGTTTACTGATTTAATTTCTCCAAGTTCACACATAATGGCAAAGCTGGTGCCGATCCAGGTCTTTTGGGCCCCAAAGCCCAAGCTTAATTGGTCAGCAGAGCAGAAGACCTGGTTCTTCAGACCCTGTCCTGCCACACTGCAAGCATGAGGCATTCCACAGATCTTCTGGGTTCACAGGGCTTGTCTCCTGAGTAAAGTAAGCTTAATAATAATATATGAGGAAGTACAGTACTTCATGTACTGTGAAGTATTCTGGCACTGGAAGGAGTGTTGTTAAAGGGAATGTCAGCTAAGGCAAAGACAATATGCTCATTCAGAAGTGAGGTAAGTGTGTCCCTCAGGTTTCGAAGAGCCCGTGTCCCTCTATTCTGCTAGAGTGAGTCCTTCCAGCAGTCTATACTTCTGTCTTTGGATTCCCCCTTATTTATACCTTCAGCCTTGAGTGGGTGAAAGAATTCCAGGCTACTCCTGGAATTAAAGAATCCCTAATTTCTTAAGAAAAATCATTGTTTCGTTGAGCTAGTTCTTTAGAAGGCATCTGTACTCACCATTATAACCCTAACCTTATATCAAACAGTTCTTTGCCTAACTGTGAAGGAAACACAGCACATAGGGTAGTAGATCTCTTCAGAAACTGGCTAGACCATTTCTTTTCCTTTGCTAGCTGAAGAACTATTACCAATCTGCAAAAAGCAAATATACAAATAGGCAAAACACTAATCACTCCCTTTGACAGTTACAAATAAATCTATTTTTCAAATACAGTGTTTTTATATTTTGATACAGTAGAAAATACATGTTTACTGTAGAGAATTGGAAAATATACAGGCACCAAGAAAATAAAACCCACCAGGATAATATAACCTATGTTCAAAAGAGAAACAGTTAGCATTGTGCTTATGTATGAGGAATTGGATTGTTATGGATAATTTCAAAATTTAGCATAAATTTGGACTATTTTGTCTATTAATAGTCTTTAAGAACATGATTTTTAATTGTCATATAACGATGTACATTATAAGTCTTTTAATCAGTTCCCTACCGGCAGAACATTCAATTGTTTTTTCATTGTGACTTTCACCAGAACTTAGAAGAATGCTTTTGTATTTAAATGTGCATTTTTCTAATTACTTTCATAAGATAGCCCAAGAAGTAAAATTACTAGATTGAAGAACTTTTTCTTTATGTTGCTCTATCGCTCAATTAACAGAAAAATGACCACAAGCATTTATTGCGAGGTGTGGGGTAGCCTGCAGATACACCAGGAAAGACTCAGCCTGAAGACTGGAAAGAGGTTGGAGGGAGGAAAACACGCCTGGAAGGCGGGGCCCCAGTTCGATTCCCAGTACAGGGGGAAAAAGAGAAAGTGGTCAGACACAGGAAGGCTGTGCAGTGGGAGCTCCAGCCAAGGAGCTATTTTTCAAATAGGGCCCATTGTCTGTGGAGTTTGTCCACTGAGGACGCCTCTGCCACTGAGGACGCCTCTGCCACTGAGGCTGAACAAGCACTCGCCGCCGCTGCTGGCGCTGGACCAGGATATTGGATATCAGACTCCAAGCTGGCAGCTCCGCCCTGCTGGCTCTCAGGTACTGGCTGCTGCGGCAGCAGCGGGAGGAGCTGTGGCGTCTCCCAGCTCCCGCGGCACCAGCTGCAGGCGCAGTCTCGGGCTGTCTCCCGTGCGGACCCACATCCGGGCCGGGATGAGTGTGTCTGTGTTGGTCTCTGAGGTCGCCGGGAATGAGCTCTGCCCAGGGCCAGTGCTCCAGGGAGGAAAGGTCTACCCTCCCTAGTTAGGCAGAAAAGAGTGCCCTATGCTGCTTTAATTTACACTCTTTATTTGCTAGAGAGGAAGGACATTTTTCATAGCTCTGTTGTTCATTTGTGCGTTGTATAATCATATATCTTTGGATCACTTTTCCATTGAAATAGTTACTTCCTATTGTAAGGTTTATTTTAGCAGTGAGATTATGCATACTTTAAAGCCAAATATGTTTCATTTCTCTCCAATTTGAGCTTTAACCTCACTTATGACATTTTAACATCAACCTGGAGAAAATAAACTATTTTATCAAATTAAGCTCTCTTATCAAGTTGAGTTATTACCTTTTCTTGTTATGGCTTCATATTTTGTTTTTAAACTTAGGCTTTCTTTGATCCGGAGAAAAATAATCACCTCTATTTCTTTAATCAGAAGTAAGATAGAAACTCATCTATATTTTATGACTAATCTACATAAATTTAATATCCTTACCTTCAGACAGACTAGCCACATGATCATGAAGATGCAGAAGGGAGATCTATGTCCTGAAGTATAGGATCTCTTTCCCCAGTTCAGCAGATACAGCAGGGGGCTCCTTCCTCAAGTGGCTCTGGAGCGCAGGCCGAGGCCTCCAGGGAAACCGCGGCTGGGTGTAGACGGGTCAGGTCCTCACATAGCTTCCGGGAGTGCATTTTGGTCAACCAACTGTGACGAGAAAGTGAACAAATAGAGAGAAGTGGAGTTTTGGAACTTCATTCATTCTGATAGACAGTTAAATCTTCTTATCAAAAATTACCTTTCCCCTCAGAATATATATGAGTGACTGTCAGGGTTGTCAGGTGGATGTAGTAAAAGGGGAAACAGGATGCTGTTGTGGAGAATAAGCGCTCAGTTACTTCTTGGTGACCCAGAAGCAATTGCTCCTGAGTTTCCTGTGTTACTACAGGTACCATGAGAGCTGACAGTGGCTGGCGGCGAGGCCCGGAGGTGAGGCGGTGTGAGGAAATGCCCGTGTGGTAGTCAGAAGGGCAGCGGCACCAGCAGGAGTGACCTGGAGGAAACAGATGCTGGTCAGGAGTGCCAAGAAAGAGGTAGTACCCGCAAAACCCCACTGCAGGCCAGCGCGGGCATAGCTGTTCTCGTTGGCTCTTTTTTACCCTTTGCTGAGAAAAAGATTCTTGCTCTGAGGTTAGGGGAATGGCTGACACCTGCTACCCAGCCCTGGATGATGAGACTCGTGGTGGTTTATAGTCACCTCCACTCACAGCTGGGGGGAGGAAGACGCTGCCTACCAGGCAGGGCCAAATGGGGCTGGGGACAGGGTGAGCAAGCAAAGGCTGGGGAGCAGGCTGGGGAGAATGAAGAGGATGTGGGGCCCCCGCCCACCACAGGAGGATGTGATTGGCTTGTTTGAATGTTTCTGCAGCTGGCAGGAAGCTGAAACCCACGACTGAGGGATAAGCAGGAACCCTGCCTGGTCTCATTGATAACGACGTCTGTTTGGCGAGGAGCACTTATCCACAAGAGCAGAGCAGGGAGGGGACTTACAGTTAGGCCACTAAGGACATGGAGCCTTACTTTTAGGTCCTCCACCACAAGGACACTCAAGGGCATGGCTGGAGCCGCATTCCAGTAGTTCAAGGAGAGAAACCTCAAAGAGAGGAACTTGGGTCTTAGGCAGAAATCACTTTATAACTCCAACAATCAAGTATATCAAAACAAAATGGCAGAAAAAACAAAAATTCTCAAAACTGACTGGGTTTCAGAGGAGTCATCTAAGAAGTATCTCACCCGCTGTTGGAATAAGGAAACTGCTTTATGGTCCCAAACCTGGGTCCTGTGGACCATGTAATACAGAGAGTGGCCCTGGGTAACTTAAACTGCTGTAAACAAAAAGTGTTCATCTTTCAGCTGACGTTGTCTGTGCTTCAGGGAAAGAGGAAGAGAAAGTGAATCCTGTGTGCCTGGCCTCCACTGACGTGCATATTACGTCGTCACTCAGGTAGGGGTCGCGGGACTTTACCTCAGCAAGTGCCACAGGAAGCAGCTAAAAGAAATTCTGGGGGCTTCCCGGTGATCTTTTGTCATTGTCTAACAAAAGTTCCTGGCGTGGTACTTTCCAAACAAACCGGCCTAATCTTGGATGCAGGTTTAGCATAAATGACAAGGTCCTACATTATTTGGTATTTTATGCAACATTTGACGAATATCTACGAAACATTCAGAATTCTCTGCCAGGTCACACAGGAAGACAGCCTCTCCCTTGAAGAGCTCTCAAGGTCCTGCTTGAAACTACATAAGCATAGAAGAAATGATGATGCAAGTGTATAAATATGTTCCTAGGTGAGAAGCATAGAAAAAGAATGCTACAAGTTAGTATAGTTTCCTTCAAACTATTGCTTCCATTTTACATTTTACATAAACACATAGTCCCAATACATAGTCTATGTATATATAAATACATAGACAATTATACATAACACATTATACAGCAAAACCTTTTCTGGACCTAGAGGCTTAGTCTCTGATGTACCTATGAACTAAATAGTGGTTTTAAAGTCTCCTTTGCTTGGTGGTGTGCAGAGCACTCACAGCTACCGGTGAAGGGGGTTCAGACGCAAAGCTGGAAAGGCCCGAGTCTGAAGCTGCTCTCACTCTTGGGCCTCCCACGAGCCCTACTTGAAACTTCCTCTTGTGCCTTCCCATGTCTTTTTGGAGGTCTACAGGTGACAGTTGGGAAATAAATTTAAATTTGATCCTTTGGGAGTTAAGTCAGACAAATCCAGAGGGTCTGGCTGAAAACTTTCCCGGTAGGCCTTTTCCCACCCTGTCCACATAGCCTGTGCCAACCAGAGTGTGAACCAGCCTGGACGGGCCTCTGACGTCTGCAGAACGTGGTCACGTTAGTGCTGACCCGAGAGTCTGGTCCCACCTCCAGGTCATCCTTGGTCTTCAGGCCAAGGGATGGCAGCTGGGCTGTTGTAACTCAGGTCACTGTGGAAATTTTGAGGATATAGGCCAGGTCTTGTCCACAGGACAGGAAGTCTGGGGTATGTTCTGTGCAAGCTGTGGGTCTCAGAGCGAAGACGGAGAACAGATACTCATTTAATGTAAAGGGAAAACTTCAAACAGTTTCACTGATCAATAATGTGATCACCTTTCTGTGAACTCGGTGCTGTTGGAAGCTTTCCAATTGAGGCTACGTGTTTAAACAATCATTCCTCTTTCTCCACCATAAGTATAAGTACACTCTAAAGCACCTTTCTTTGTGATCTCATTAATCTGCACACACGGCCGGTGGGTAGGAGTCATTCTTTTCCATTTTACACAGGAGGAAAGTGAGATGTGGGAACTACAGATGATTTGTCTAAGTTCAGATGGCCAAGACACAATGAAGCAGGACTCCTGTGAAGACACTTCCCGATCCTCTACCCTGTGTGGCCTCAGGATGACGTGCAGAGTTTCTCTTTTCACTGTTGGCTTCGACTATGGGGCACCACTGGTTTTACTTAAGCAGAATTATAGTATCTATTTATAATTGACTGAAAAAGTAAAACTGGCTCAAAGAGGGTTGGGCGAATCCTGAAGATAATTACAACAGCAGTAGACGGGCGGTGCACAAACCACAAGGACACGCAAACCTGGGTGATTTCTGCATTCTGAACACCGACTTCTGAGATGCTGGCTTTGAGCGCGAACTCAGACTGGTGCTTGAAGTCCCGCAGTAGGAGAAGTCCGTGATGAGGGTCCCCGCGCAGAACTGAAATGCTGGCTCCATGGCCTGTGCCTCCGGGACTCCTGTGCACTGATGCCGGTGGGGAGAGCTCACCTTCGGTTCTTTCCCCCCACGGGGTGGGAACGGTGGCTCGAGTTGCCCCTTCACTAAATGAGTCCTTTCTTGCCTTTCTCTCCCCTAGGGTCCAGATAATTTCCATCCTCAAAGTCCCGATCAGGAGTGGAGGCGCACACTTGGAATCCCAGCACTTTGGGAGGCGAAGGCAGGAATATCAAAAGTTTAAACCTGGACAACTTATCAATTTAAAGAGGCTCTCTCTCGAAATAAAAATAGAAAAAAAAGATGAAGGAAAGTAGATCAGTGCAAAGGCTCTGAGTTCCCCGTATCCCCCAAATGGGGTACGTGCAGGTATAGCTTGGTGGTAGAGAACTTGCTTAGCCTGTGTGAGGCCCTGGGTTCAACCCTTAGCACCCCAATGAAACGAGTATAACAGATCAATTTTCTGGCTAATGGATAATGGCTATTGACATGACTTCCTCCTAAATAAGTTATTTGGGTTTTAGCAAGGTCCATCTTGCTGGTACAACTAAGTTGCTGTCACAGGAGGAAGGTAGTGGTGGGGTAGATGCTTCCGAGTAGGCTGCCTTCCACACCCTCCAAATTCAGCGCAGGGCAGCTGTCTGCTCTGGCTTGGCCAGCCTGGCCCAGGGACAGATCTCTGTGGAATGGTAAAGGTGGGTTAAAGGGCAGCCACGAGCAGGACAGAACCCAGAATAGAACACGGCGCACGGAGATGGTATTTGTCCGTAGACTTGGGGTGACTATCGTAAGCAGCCAGGACTTTTCCAGTAGAGTTTTATACAATAAAATAAATGTGTTCTGCACTTTTAGTGTTTAAATAAACATTGAGGATTTATTTCTAGCCGTAATGTAAATTGGTCATGAGGAAAGTTATGAGAAGAGAGCGCAAGCCGAAACTTCAGACCTCCTGCTTTTTGTCAGAGTCTGTGTCTTAAACAACACTGAACTCAGCATAAACAGCTCACTTCTTATGAAACATTTGTGAGATGATTTGCTCTAAGAATTTCTCCTCTTTAAAAAGAAGGTACTGTTAGTATGAACAAATATATAGGAAATAGACCTTAATAAATCAGGGACAAGGTGCAAAATACATATGCTCAAGTGTATTTTTCCTGAAGCTTTTGATTTCCTATATTTGCATTTAAAATTACAACTAAATATGATCATGTTCCAAGGTACTCACTCTTAAAGCATGTACTGGAATAGTAGTTTCCAAGACAATTTTTATTTTATTTTATATTAGTTTGTTTATTTTTCACTCTTTTATTTTGCTTTGTTGCTTTTTTCTGAGATGGATATTCCTATGTAGTCTTCCTATATAGTCCAGTCTGGCTCTGAACTTGCAGTTGGCCTCCAACTCTTGATCCTCCTGCCTCAGCCTCCTGAGTACTGAGGGAACATTACAGGAATGTTCATCATATCCAGCGTTTTTAGCCAATTAAAAAATAACTTTGACTTGCAGAAACAAATCTTTTTTACCTTGTGATCCATCATCTCCTAACTCTCACATCCCTGAGGTAAAAGTTTCATCAGCAAAAATTATTACATATGTTACAGTCTAGTATTTTCTACTCTATCTTCCACTTCTCTTTCCATTCTTATTTTTAATTAGTATTTCAGTAGCAATGCAGTATTTGAAATGCCTTGGAGAAACTCTTGCATGTGTATAAAAAGGTTATAGTAGCACTGCTTGAAATAGCAGAGAAGTAGGAAAATACAAATGGCCAATATTAAAGATTAAAATAATAGTTGAGTATAACATGGACTGGAGTGTTAAGAAAAGCTCTTCCACTGAAACAACATTGAAATCTAGCCTAGGAGGCAAAGAACTGCACTACTCCGAGGCTGCCACTGAAGGGGCCTCAGGTGATGGACCATAGCAAGCCCAGCAGACATGGGGAGAGTGGGTGGCCGATGGAAGGCTAGATATGCAACGCTGTTTAGGGGTAACAAAGACAGAGTTTGCATGAGGGGGCAGTGGGCAGTCACTGAAGGGTTCTCAACTGAGCAGTACCATGATCAAATTTATTGTGTCCACCATGTTCCTGACTCCTGTGTGAAGAAAGATTTAGCAAGAGGATGAAGGAAAATGAGTTAAGAAGCCATTGTAAAAATCTTTGGTGGCTTGGATTGTGGCGAGAGTGGAAATAGAGGGTTGATATAGTGAAGAGAGGTTTGATACCCAGGACTTAGCCTTTTGGGAGGTTGGGCTGAATGAGGCAGAAGAGATTAAAAGCAAGGACTCTATCAAGGGAGATGCACCTTGTATTCTGCAAAAGCCACGGAGATACAAGTGTCATTTCCTGATGGAGAAGACGAAGAGAACAACTCAGCAGGGAAAGACTGAAAGCAGGAGTTTGTCTTAAAATCTGAGATGCCCGTGAGGAGTGCAGAAGGTGAGTTCAGGTTATTCACTAGCTCTGTCAACCTGGAGCACGGCAGAGAGTTTAGACTGCAGATGCACATTTCAGAATCCACAGCTATGGACACTACAGAAAACTGCGTTACTCTGCACTCCCACTCAGCAACCAACACAAACACCACTGCGATCCCATCACATGTAGGCATTTTTCCCAACATCAACCAATCAGTCAATCAATTCCTGATATCCTCAGACTCCTCTAGATATCCAGTGGGGTGTCCTCAAATTCAATTCAGTTCTGACACTGTCTGCCTGGAGATAGCATCAGATTCCACAGATGGGGGGCTCAGTCTCATGAGGTGCTCCCATGTTAGAGACCAATCTCATGTGATAATGTGTCTCCTCTACTTTTGACTAATGGACTATGAATTGAAGTTCTTGTTTTCCCATACTTGAGCTTGACTAATCTGCTAGAGCTAAACTCTGGGAAGTTTTACTTACATTTACTGGTTTAACATAAAGGCATTACAAAAGGTACTCATGAATACTAGATGAAGAGATGGTTAGGATAATGTAAGGGAGAGAGATGTTGGAGCCCTTGTCTCCTTTCTTGCTGTGTGGCCATTCACAAACTCTCTGAGCTTTGTGCTTTTCAGTTTTTATGGAGGCTTTATTACATGAGCATGATTGATTGAATCATTGATGATTAACAGAACTTTCAGTCCCTTTACCTTTCCCATATTTGTCAGAGGGTGATGAAATCCCCGACCTTCTAATCCTGCCTTGGTCTTTCTGGTGACCATATCCAAACCCAAAGCTACCTAGTGATCAAGCCTCGTGAATTTATTAATTAAAAAACAACAATAATAATAATTTAAAAAAAAGCCATACCAAAAATCGTTCATCATGTTGATTTCAAGAATTTCATGAGCTGAATGCTAGGAAGCAGTGTTGAAGACCAAATATATATTTCATAATAACACAGTAACCAGTATAAGTGAGATTACAAACAGCCCCCAGAGAGGAGAGAACTTAGGAATGAGCTGCAAGGAGCCAACACTCAGATGAGGCTCGTGAAGAGGGGATCAGAAAAGGAATCTGAGAAGCCACGGTCACAGGGGCAGGAGGCCGCATGCACTGTGTGGTCTCAGAGAAAGCAAACTGAGGAGAATGTTTAAAGGATGGTCAGTAATCAACAGCACCCAATTCTTCTAAGAGGATAAATGTGACGAGACTGAGAAAAATCTGATTGATTTAACAATGCAAAGGTCAAACTGGTGACCTTTGTAAGAACTGCTATTATGGGTTAGTGATGACGAAAGAATAAAGGCAAAGAAAAGATGGAGAGACAGTGAGTGCAATTGTTTGTGGTGAGCTCAGGTAGGAGAGGGCAAAGAGCGGTACGATGCACCCAAGGTGGAGTGTGGTCTCAAGGAAGGTGTTTGCATTTGTTACTCAGAGTGGAAGGCAAAGTGTTCCTTGACTTACAATGGAATTCTATCAAATCCATCATTAAGTTCAATTTTTTTTTTTTGGTTGCTTGCAAGGCTGGTGTTAGAACGACTGAGTTAAATCCCCAGCCCTAGGTTGAACATAGTTTCTAAGTCAAGAATGTACTTAATATATCTAACCTACTGTTAAGGCTTGTGACTGGATGTCCTCCCAGGTCATCAGAGGGGCTTTGCAGAGGTGACTGGATCGAGGAGTTATGATGCTGGGATGCAGCGTGTGAAGGTGGGAACAATGGTGCCCCGCCTGGGTGTGAGTGCTGCCCCCGCTAAGGGGGGGAGGCGGCATGGAAAGGGGGCTGCTGCTTGGTGCTGCCCCGCCGGCTGCCTTCTTCCCGGCCTGCTTTGCCATTGACTGCTCCTCCTTTGCGATTCCTCGCTGCCACACCTCTCTGTCTCGGTGCCAGACAACTACAGTGGACCCTTGATTTATGAACTCATTCCTTCATGAGGGCTGGTAGTAAATCAAATTGGTTGTAAGTCAAGGTTATTTTTCCCATAAGAAATAGTGGAAATACTCATAATACATTTTGAACCTCCCAAAGCACCACTTAACTAAACTTTTCATAATAAAAAGGGCTGTACGATACTAGTAGTTTATCAGAAATATCAATAATATCAATATCAATATAATATAAATATCAATAATAGAGTTTATCAGAAATATCAATAATATCAATATCAATATAATATAAATATCAATAATCCTACTGCATTCATCAAAAAGTTACAAAATGTACCTAACTTACCAGAAACAACAATTTCACACTATACTCACCATTCAAGTTGACTCTTTGGCTTGCAGAAAGGGAGGGTGAAATGGAAGTTGGTTATTGTTTGGAAGGAGAGTTGCTGTCCACAGTAACATCAGCAATCTGGCTCTCTGTGTCCTTACTCTCCCTGGGAGAGTCTGTAGCCCACTAGGATCTGTTTCTGGCCCACTAGTTCTCAACCTTTTTAGAACTAAAAACTGGTTTACATTGTCTGGTTCTGTCTTTAACACTGTGCTACAGTGTGGCATGACACTGTCGTTAAGCAAGGGAATGTGATGATTGGCTTTTTTCCATCAGAGTGGGTCTTCTCTATAAATGTGTGTAGATCTATCCATTTTCTCAGGATTTCCTTATTTCAGAAGCAGAACTTTGCTGCACTGATTATTAATACTCCCTCTCCTCATCAGAAAGCTCCCCAGCTGTCATTCTCTGCTGCTCAGCCAGAAGTTGCTGGACTTCCTCTGTAGACAATTCCTTGGAGTGTTCCTCTATCACGGAGTTCCCTCACATCACCAACGTCTCCCTGCAAACAGATGGACTCTGCTATAATGACAGTGTCACCAGCCATAGGGTTAGTTGAATGCTTAAGCTCCTCTACATAGCCTTCAAAGTCTCTCTTCCGTATAACTTTAGTCCACACTTTCTTTCATGAAGATCTCAGTGTCCTAAGAGAGACATTGGCCAGGATTTCTCAAATAACCTCACATAGGAAAGGATATTGTAATGTTCCTTCCAGGAATCTTTGAGTGTTAAGTCTGTATCCGAGAGTACCTGGAAGCACTTCAGGGACAGTTCTTTGATGTATATCATCTTAAAGTTAGTTATCACCTGCTAGTCCAGGGGCTACAGCAGAAGGGTTGGATTATGTGGGAGGAACTCAACTAGGAGCCATGGGAATTCTTCAGCCAGTTTTTCAAATTTTGTGGGTGTGCAGGAGCATTGTCTACGATGAGGAGAGCCTTGAGTGATAAACCTTTGCCCTCTTGATATTTAACAGTAGGACAGAAAGCCTCCCTGATCCACTCAAGAAAAAGTACTCTTGTTACCCAGGCTTTTGTGCTAGATCTCCACAAAACCTCTAACCTATTATTCATGCCTTTATGTTTTCTGAACACTCTAGAGGTCTCAGAGTGATAAGGGAAGAAAAGTTTTGTCTTGTGGGCATATAACACTTATGTGGGCATATAACAATAAGTTTAGTCATGTAGCCTTGCATTTTCTTCTTTTCCTGGGTAATACATGTTCTCCCAGGCATCTTCTTCCAAAAAAGGTCAGTTTTATCACAGTTAGTAACTTGATGAGAGTGAAAGCCATCTCTGTGTGCCATTGTTTCCGAGAGGTGCGTGTAATTTTCAGCAGCCCTTTTGTCAGCATTGGCTGCTTCACCATGTCTAGCTATGCTATGAACCTCACTTCTCTCTTTAAAACTGGGAAGCCACCCTTACTGGCATGAAATGTTTTACTGTTGTCACTCACTGGTGGATTATCCTCTACAAGATCTGCATTTTTAGCCCTAGCTTTTTCACAAAGTATAGACAGATAAGCTTTGACCTGCCATCTGCTTTTTTTCTTTTTTTAAATCCACACTAGTAATAGCCTTTTTACCTCGTCTAATATTGTTGATTGTAGCTAACTCATTTGAGTCACAGGCTTAGTATTACTGGCTTCCTTCTACAAATATTTTCTCTGTGAGGTTATTGGGATGGTAGATTTCAACGTGCTGTACATATTAGCGAGACTGGTCACATGCCTGCCACTCGTATATTTCTCCACAGTTTCCTTCTTCTCAATTGTGAATGATTTCTTTACTTTCTCTTCTTTCCTTAGCTTCTTTTCTAGCTTTTTTGGGCGCCATTTTGATAGAAGTAAGAATAGCAACTATAGGCATAAGTGGCTGGCATTTGTGTCAGAACTCAAGACTTTGGTTGTAAGTTTAAACTAAAATTCCAGTTGTAACCCAACTTGTTTGTGTGTGAGGCTGGTTGTAATTGAAGGGTCTACTATGGACTGAAACTTCTACAAACTGTAAACCAAAGTAAACCTTCCCTCCTCTAACTTTGGGTGTCAGGTATTTTTTCCCCAGCAATGAGGAATAGTTGCATCAAATGGAGTTTTTAGTTTTAGCTTCTTGAGGAATCTTCATACTGATTTCCATAGTTTGTTGTACGAGTTTAAATTTCCACCAACAGTATATTCCCAGCTGTCACCTCCACCCCCTTCTTTTATCAGAGACGAGGTCTTCCCAAGTCACCAGCCCGTCCAGAGTGACTCCAGACATGCAATCTCCGATCTCTGCCTCCCAGGGTACTGAGATTTTATGCTCCACTCCCCCTAGATTCCAGTGATCTCTTGTTCGATGTTGGCAAAAACATTTTCTTATAATTTGAATAAATGATTAGCTCTGATGTATGTTTCTTTTATTTTTTATTTTTTTAGCTGTTTAAGGGTAACAGAGGACTCTTCTCGTCTGTCTTCTTTAATAAAATATGAAACTGAGGCCTAATGGTGGACACGAGCAAGGGAAAATAGCTATCTAATAATTTCTCACCATTTTTGGTGAAAATTCAGAACTCAGCTTTGCTCAAGACTGCTCTCTACTGGTCTGATTTTTATAATCTTGAACACATAAATATCACCATTTTCACATCACCTCTATGCTTTGCCATAGAGGAAGAAGATAACCTCATCATCAGTGTTTCTTGTCAGTCATTGAAAGAAAGTAGCCCTCCCATCACAGCATTCTATAATTTATACAAATATGGAACATCTCCATTAGGACAATCTCCTATTTCTAAATTAATGAAAAATTATATAGACATGAATGCTTACTATGACTCCATGTCCTGTTCTCTGCTTTCGATTTAGAAATGTCCCTAGATTTGGTACATCAGAGGTTTACATCACCAGACAGGGCACCATAAGACTTCCAAATGAGCTGTATGAATTTGTTGTGTGCGATGAAAAAGGAACTGGTGAAAGAGAAGGAAAGAACAGAAAGCCTGTATGGGGCACTCTTAGGTGGATCAGTTAAGACGAATTTATAAAATTTTGCCAAAAGGAGTGGATTATCTACTGATATTCCCTCAGCACATCCTCGTGTTCCCCTGACGGCTCACTTGACGTAGGCTAGAACCCTGAGTTTATCTCAACATGATTCCATGTCAGTAAAGTAAAACGAGGATTCTACAAACAAGAGCAATCCTACAATGACTCTGATAGATCACCATCTGAAAATGAGATAGGAGAACAGAAATTACAAAAGAAGGGGATTCAACTTTTCCAGGGAACAAAAGTAAGAAGGCTAGGCCATGTCGACCACATGCTGAACTCTGTAATTTACACTTTATTGCAATATCAATGTGAATGTGTTCTGAGATTTTTACATCAACACCCAGTTGCTCAGGCACTGATATGTGGAGTTCATTCAGGTGAAGGTGTGTGTGCTATGAAAAGGAAAAAAATCAATCAACGCAGCATACTTGCAAGAGGATGATGAATCAAAGCTTCTGTGGAGAAGGGGAACAAAGGGTCATGGCGAAGACAAAGGTGATGAAGCCGAAGAGCAGAGTTGGGGAGGAAGTAATGAATGAGACATGGGATGCTCAAAGCTATGACAGGTAAGACGCAGGGGCAAAACTGCCCAAGTGATTCGAATGAGCAGCTAGAGCTGAAAGCCCCGCCTTAGAGCCTGAACTTCCTCTTCTGGCCACACAGGGCTCCATCTATATCCGGTTCTCATCCACAGCCTGTGAAGGCAATGATGCCTGTGCACACGTTACTCCTTTGTGTTCCCTCTCTCTCTGTCTCTGTCTCCGTCTCTCTGTCTGTCTGTCTGTCTGTCTCTCTCTCCAGGTACTTCCTCAGAAGGTGTAAATGGGAACTGAAACATATAATAGATCTTGTGAAACAGGAAGACATTTTCAAAGAGGAAGGAGAACTGTAGAGAGGGAGGTGAAAAGAAAGAAGGGAAGAAAATTTGAAGGTAAGAAGGAAAAAACAGAAACGAAGGTGCCGTATATAGGGGCAGGGGTTGAAAGGAGGGAAGGGGAATGAGAACAAAAAAGAATCAAGATATGTCGTGTATAGGTACAAATTCTCAGTGATGAATGCGAATGGAAGTTCTACCTAAAATGTCCCTACAAGCTAAAAAAACAAAGCTACAAAGTACTAAAGTGAGTGGATACTAAGGAAGTTTTAGCTATCACATAGCTGGAGAAAGAAATGGTTTAGAATGGCAAAGCCTGAGATAGTTTGCTCATAAGGGAGAAAGCATTCGGAGGAGGAACAATTGATATAAGTCTCATGTGTCACTGGTCATTTCATCCACTGAAAGGGGATAAAGAGTGAAGGAGAAAGGGCAAGGAGGAGGAAGGCAGGTGAGGGTGGTGGGCAGGAAGACAGACCCATCTGGAGACGGCTGCTCAGGCTGCAGGAGCTTGGGGGAGCACGAAGAACGCAGGAGGTAGTGCAAGGTCTGCTGGGGAAGAGAGGAGACTCGCTCACTGGTAGGCGATTATTTGTTGAGTTCTCATTAGCTAAATTTGTGATTTTCTTTGGCAGCCACCCCCTAACCCCGTCAGGAAAGATCGTGGTTCTAGTTTGGGAGATTCTGAGCACCCCCCCCCACCCCGGCCTCAGCACGGTCTCTAGCTCTGGGTCTCAGTCTCTGTCTCCCTTTCCTCCCTCCTTCTCTTCCTTCCCGGTCTTCTGGAAGCACTGTGGCCTGATTCTCAGCCCAGTTCTCCTCAGCCTGCCTTCCATGGACTATGCTGATCTGCTCTGCACCCTTTGAGAGGTGGCAATAGTTCCGCCCTGCCGTGATGTTGTTTCGGCTTCCCATACCCTCCCCCTCTCATTTACTAACTATGAAAGAGTTTAAATAAATAGATACTGAGGAAGAAAATGCAGCTAAGTGATTCCAGAAGAGACTGCATCCAATACTTTGAACTTTTTACAGATTTCCTAGTGCAAAGGGCAGAAGCTGGTCTCAGCAGCTCTCTCCCCAGAGCTTCGAAGGGGCAGTGGGAGGGAGAGCCTAGAACATCACGTGATCACAAACCACAGGATCCAGATAACTGAGCCCAAAACAGCACACTTTTCCCCTGGCAACTTTTCACCAGAAAAATCATAATGAGGATTTAATTAAATGATGATGAACAATGAGGCAGAGCTTCCCTCCACTGTGACTACATTGTGTTTCTATATGGGATTCTCCTGTTTCTGTAGGCTGATGTCTAATATGCTTAAAAACATCTTGTGACGATCAAGAGACTAAAATACGTCCCGAGTTCAAGGATCTCTGAGCTCCCTTCTCATCTCTCCTCAACTAATTGTGAAATGAAGCAAGGATTTATGGGAAAATTTAACAGGTTCATGAGAAAGCTAGACATCACCAAAGAAATGTGATGAAGAACACAAATAAGCCATGAAACTAGGAAAATCTGTAGTAAAATGTGACCTGCAAGCCATTTATCTCCTCATTTTTACAAAATTAATATCTTGGCAATAATCAGTGAAAGGATAACATGTAATAGAAAAAAAATTACCTGAAACTGCTAAGTGAGTTTGTTGAATAAATTACAGGACAGCGAATACAGTAGAATATTATGAAGCTGTTAGTAGAGAAGCAAATATCTCATGGCATGAAGAGGGGCTCACACTATTATGGTAAGTAAAACTGTCTGTCTCAGAACTGTGGGTTCCTAGTTTTGAAAATCTGATAGACACACACGAGGGTGACAGGAATTACACTTTTTTCTATGTCATTGATTTTTGCAATAAGCATTTATTGCTTTTTGTCCTCAAAAAAGCACTGAAGTATTCTATTCACACCCCCATAAAACTGAAGGAAAAGTATTTGTGTGGGCAAGTTCCGATTTACAGGAAAGGTGACGTGCTCACAGAAAAGGCAGCTAGCACTCTCTTCCCTGCGAAGTGGAATTTGAGGTCAGAATTACTTACCGGTGATGCATCAAAGGTTTGTGGGGATGTGATGTTCAGAGAACTGTGTTGAAGAAGTTCACAAACCCGAAGATCTGAGGAAAATTGAAAGAACCGTCTCCTTTCGTGGTGCCACAAGTGTTGTGTTTGTAGGTCTAGGACAAGCTCTGCTGTGATTCCAGGGGACTTCGGAGACTGTGAGTGAATACTGAGATGGCCGCTTTCCCCAGCTCTTCTTTGCTCCCTGGTACCCAAAGAAAGGGCTTCTTCCAGGATATTCAGCTGTACCTAGCATCAGCCCCCGGGAAGCAGCCTTTTTCCCAGGCTCCTCTCTTGCCAACCTCTGCGTCTGTGCAGCGGGGCCAACCTCCGGCCTGCCTGGCCTGTCAGCTGTGCTCTCCTGTCCCTGCCGCCTTCTCCCTCTTGGCATCAGAATCACACCCCCTTCACTTCCTATCACCTTGTTCAACTGTAGTAACTCCTGTAAAGTTAGGGCTGGTTTCTTGGTTAGGAGGAATTAAAGTCACAAAATCATAAGTAATCGGCACTCTCTTATGAGGGAAGGTCATGTCTCAGAGGGATAAACTGAAGAAATTATTTGGGAACAGTGGAGTTTTATCCAGGGATACGGACCAGTCGGGAGGACATTTGGGGCTGGACAAAGCTAGTCAGCAAGCAAACAAGGTTCCCGTTGCCTAGTCATGGGCTCTTCTGGGACTAACCTGCTGCTTCCCTTTGTCCCCTTTATTAGGACTCCACGCTCTTGTGCTATTGTATAATTGTGACATGATTCCATTCTTTGCACTGGTTCGGAGATGGCAGGAGTGTGTGCCTCAAAGGTTCATGTTCAACTTCATCCCACTGGGAAATACGAAAAGGATAATCCTTAAGCAACAGTTTTAAAGGTGGCCTTTTGGAAGGACACCAGGACTGGGTAAGGTCATGAGTGGGGGACCATTCATGCTCGAATGATGATGGCTTTAGAAGAAGAAGCCGAGAAGCCGGGCACATACACACAGGGGACCTCACTCTTGGCGTGGGATTCCCGGAGCCACCTGAGCACTTGGCGGTAAGAAGGCCATCGCCAAATGCAGTCCCTTGATGCCGACTTCTAAAACGATGGGCCAAAATGTTTGCTTTAGAAAGTAGTTTCCTCAGAAGTTTTGCTTCAGCAATGCAAAATGGATTAGAGCAGTCACTTCGGAGGGGAACAGTACAGTATTATAGAAGGTGACGGAGAAGCGTCTTTGAACTGTACTCCTAGCTGTAGCATCCTGAAGGCCTATCGGTATTTAGAGTTTAAAGACAAAATCGAGATAACATAAGCCCTTGCCATACTCTTGGCGAAAGCGTGAGCGCGTCGGATGACCCGGATGTAGAGCATGCGTAACACGCAGCGGTGAGCGCAGCCATCGCTGAGCTCCGAGGCCTTGGGCGAGTTCGTGTTTGCTCTGTGTTTCCGTTCCTTCTCTGGGAAGCCTGCACCGGGGAGGCCCCACCTTACCTCACTCCTGCGGGCAGGATATGAATCAGTGTGCACGAAACACTTGGAACAGCTTTCGTTGGCTCGCAGCGGACAGTCCCCATCATAGCAGTTGGCAAAACAGGAATGTAGGTCATATCTGTGTGTACTTTCAGCGGCGTACTCAAGTCAGGAAAAACAATTCTGTCAAGCATATCAGGGAGAAGACTCTGAAACCTAAAAGAACAGCAGCACAATGGAAGGTCACGCTTTTGTGTATGGTGTCATGCAACCGGTCAGCACAGTGGAAGGAGATGAGCCTGCTGCAGCAATAAACGCAACAGAGGAACGGAAGGAAATGGTGGAAGCCACCCCTTAAAACACGAGAACTGAGCCTCGGACAAGACTGACATTTAAAATTTGGAAAGAAAAGTTGACCTACTTAAAGAATGGCTAACCAAACGGTGAGCAATTAGGGAGAGGTGTCAAATGTACTTTTTATAATTCACACCAAAACAAATAATAAAAGCCACAAGCAAATGGCTCGAAGAATTAAATACATAAAAATGTGAAACTTGTGCACATTAAAAAATTAAACTAGTGAACCAGACAAAATTATACATGGGGGTGAAGAGTGTTATTTTATAAAGCCTGTTTATAAATCCAGAAGGAAATACAGCCTGCACGAACACAGAAAAGTGGAAAGAGGACGCGGAAGTTCAGTTTCCAGAAGAAGAGCTGCTTTGCTGCTTGTTTGCTCTTTATCATCCTGGGGATCAAACCCAGGGCCTCATAGGGCGACAAGCTCTGCACCCTGGAGCTCGACCACAGCCCTAGGGAGAGCCTTCATGACCAATGAAACAAAAACACTTTTCAGTAAGTTTTAAAGGTAGACGAAGTTTAAAAACAAAATACTCTAAGTCTCTTATCAAATTTGTGACTTTTAAAAGTCTATAATCTCCAGGATTTGTAATGGCTTGGGGAATAGATATTTAAGTTACTGTCAAACTAAAGTCCATAAGATTGCTGGGTTATGTACAAAACTGGTTAATATTGAATGGCTATTAACAGTTACAGTTATAACTACAGCATTTAATGTGATCTGTTCCACTAGACTGAAATTACCTGTATCAGACCAGAATCCATAAATTCACCTCTACCGCCTACAGACTTGTGAACAACCCTGTTAGTAAACCTCTCTTTCTTTTTATTTTTGGTACCAGGGATCAAGCTCAAGGTCTTGTGCTTGTGAGGCAGGCACTGGAAGCCATCAATTTTAAATCCCTAGTCCTGTAACTCAATTAATAGAAAGTGAAGCTTAATATGATACTGGAGGAATACTGGGTAAGTGTTTTTGCTTCTTTCTGAGTTTAATAGTATGACAGGACACAACACTGAATTAGGCCATGAAAATTCTTAGGCTTTGAGCTTTAAACGATACATTTCAGATGTATAAATAAGAGGCATAATCCCTTGCTTTTTGATGGAGCATTTCAGTATGGAGCAGAACTTACACATTACTAGTCAGTGGGATGATTGTTCACTCTTTGTTTCACAAGCTGGTATGAGGAGGGCTCGACGGGCTCCACTTCCAGTCTTTCTGGATAGGAGTCGACATGCACGCTGGCAGGTGGACTCATAGACTGCAGTATAATGTAGTGATAATTCTCGCTTCTCGCCTTTCTGCTGTTCTAGGTTGCATCGAGAATATTTGGAGCCCTACCTTCAGCTGACAGTCTCTGTAATCCTTTCTCTATTATCTCAGAGCTCTTTCATGAGCTACCAGGCCCTGTGGGACTGGCCAATTTGTACGCATGCTTGTTTATGATGCTTCATGACACTCTTGGTCAACCTTACTTCAGATCCAGAATCTCCAACCTTGGCTTTGGCAAGTCCGTGCCTCGCTGTTAAATGAGAGTGAGGAGATGGAAGAAGGAAATGGTACAGACCTGAACTAAGAGAGGACACCTGCCCCAGAAGCGTCTCCAGGACCTGTGGAGAGCTCTTATTTCCACTTTCCCAGAGTCTTTCAAACATACAGTTCTAATGGTCTTGACCTCTCATGGAGAAATGCAAAAGACCATCTATCCAGAGAGCAGGACTTTTGGGCCATGCCCCTCATTGGTAACCACTGGGTCTTCAATTCAGGTCTTAACCATTTTCTTCCATTTCTCTCATTGCTTGATTTCTTTTTAGGAAAAGGCAATTTTCCCACCACCTGACCCTTGATCCATCAAGCTTTTTATAAACTCTAACATAAACATTCAAAGGAAGTAAGTCACAGATATACCACTGCTTAATTCAACATGATGAAGTGAACATCTGTGGAAGGACCATCTAAGTAAAATGCTGGTAGACCAGAAGTATCAGCCCATCCTTCCCAAACTCAGCCCCTCCCACCTCCCTCCTAGATGAAACCACTATCCTGATGTTTGTGCTACTAATGTCCTTACTTATAGTTTTACTCTGTGTACATCTCTTCATTTGCAGTATAATTTCACCTATTTTAAACTTTTTGAAAATGGAATCATACAATGGCCTTGTGCTTTCATTCCTCACTATGTTTGGGAGCTCCCCTCACTGTACTGAGTCTAGCTATAGTGAGGATAAGTTTGTGGTGGTTTTGTAGAATTGCACGATTCTACCATAGATTCATGCATTTCACAATCTGTTCTCCTTTGGCTGACCATTACAGATGCTTTTCGGTTTTGGTGCTGCTATTAACTTTGTTGTATAAGTTTACTGGGGCACATATGCCCTTAGATGTTATTCTTCAGAGTGAAACTACCAAGATGTGGTTGTCTGCAACTCGATTAGAGAGTGTGAGAGGCTTCTCCATTTACTCTTCCTAACAGCCCGCCTGCACCATGTGAGCAAGGATGTATTTATGTTTCGGGTGGAATGGTCTTTGTG
Organism: Petromus typicus; assembly: GCA_004026965.1. Taxonomy (NCBI): domain Eukaryota; kingdom Metazoa; phylum Chordata; class Mammalia; order Rodentia; family Petromuridae; genus Petromus; species Petromus typicus. The sequence goes on along the minus strand of PVIR01016388.1, from coordinate 1,736 downwards.
GCTGATTTTACGTGACAGTGCTGCCTCCCTTTGTCCCTGGGGATCTAGAGCAGAAGTCGCCAAGTTATCTAGAGCCAGATGGGGTCTAACTCTGCCAAAAGGCAGTAGAGGTCAAAGTTATCCCCACTGAGCATGTAGCGGTGTCCCCATTAATGTTTCTGAGTCAATGAGGTGATAAAATGTTGAACATTTAAGTAATTTTGTAAAACATAAAAATATTTGTTGCTTTGAATAGCAGCAGCAGAAAAAATCCAAATAATTCCATTATCCAAGGAATCAAGTTGTCTTTCTGTTTCCTTCCGGACCGTGTCAAGTGACTCGATGTTTTACAATACTATAGACATGACAGCATAGATATAATTTTGCCTTTTGGTCCGTATAAGATATTATGAATATTTTTCTTATGCTGCTACCTTTACTTTCTAGTAACTGTTTTATTCATTGTTTAATCTCAGCCTCAGCAGAGGTAGCCGGGCCAGATTGTTGGCGTCTCAGTTCCTAGTTTTCATTCCCTCTAGGATATGGTCTGCACGTGACCTTTGAAGCTCAGTGTCATGGAAACTTGGCATCCAGAGTGGTTGTTTTGAGGTGGAGGAATCTCTACCAGGTGAGGACTGTCGGGGAGGTGGAGAGTAATGAGGCCCCAGAGGCCCTACTTACATGATTGGATTAGTGCTGGTCTCAGGTGGGTGGGGTCTTGAAGGATTTAACACCCATAAGAATGAATTATTGGAAAAAGACCACACATGGCTACCTTTTCCCCTACACATCTTATCTCCATAATGTCATCACTGTGTCATGTTTAGCCAGAGGCCTTCGTCGAGGACAAACTGATAGAACTGTTTGATCTTGGACTCTCAGCCTTTAAAACTGTGGGCTAAATGGACTTTTTTTTTTTTTACTCAGCCTCAGGTACTTTGTCATAGCAACAGAAAAATATAGTACCAGGACAAAACTCAAATAGATATTCAGTCTAAATAAAGAATATTCGCCCTGTTTAGATGTACCTCTGAGTCCCCTGGCCTCTCTTCCACTGAGTGTTTTTTCCATTCTCCTGCCAGATGGACGTATTGGCATCCTGCTGACTTAACCATTCTCCTGATGAAGAGCAATTAAAGTGTTTCGAATCCACTGAAATTTTAAACCTTTTTTTCCCCATACTGAAATCCTTTCTTTGGACTATTTCCTTAAGCATACATGTCTTTTCATTTATTTGTTTATTTTTCTTCAGTGCTGGGCATTGAACTAGTCTCATACAAGATCAGGTAAGTATTCTAACACTAAGTTACTCTTCCAGAACTTGAGCATAAATTCTTATAAAGTTTAATGCATCAAAGGTGAATTTTCCTGGATCTTGATATGTGATTCTAAAAGCACTTTATACAAATGATGTGACAGTTTATATTTGCAGCATGGGCATACATAAATATTATGAATTAGTATTCTTTGTTACAAATTAAAGAATTTGTCGGCCTTCTGGAGGCCTAGAATAAGTCTTGGGAGTTACGTTGCCCTGACTGAAGCCCACATCACGTGACAAGATTGCTCCTGAGAAGAGGGGGCAGCTCCCAGAAGCATCACCGCCTACTGCTTGACTGAGTACACCTGGTGCAAACACTCTGGGGCTGCAAAGCTGGACACCTTTGCTGTCATTTGCATCTGAAAGTGACATTAGGACTAAAGACATAGTTTTGTACAGGGTGCTTCCTTAGCATGTATGAGGCTATGGGTTCAAT
>PVIR01016387.1:19106-36868 GCA_004026965.1 Petromus typicus | reverse complement strand
GTCGCTTGAGGTTCAGCCTTAAATTGTTTATTTGAGCTTGCTCCATTTTCTGGATGTAGGCCTTCACTGCTATGAATTTTCCTCGTAGAACTGCTTTCATTGTGTCCCATAAATTTCTATATGTTGTATTGGGGTTATCGTTTAGTTGTAAGAACTGTTCAATTTCTTCTCTAATTTCTTCTGTGACCCATTGGTTGGTCAGCAGAGTGTTGTTCAGTTTCCATATGTTTGTGAGGGTCCTGGGCTTTCTTTGCTATTCAGCTCCAATTTCAGGGCACTATGGTCTGACAGAAGCCAAGGGATAACTTCAATCCCTTTGCATTTACTTAAACCTGTTCTGTGAATCAGCACATGGTCTATTTTGAAGAATGATACATGAGCAGCTGAGAAGAATGTAAATTGTGACTCTGTGGGGTGAAATACTCTGTAGGCATCTATTAAGTCCATTTGCTGAAGAGTCTGGTTTAGGTCAAGTATTTCCTTAGTGACTTTTTGTCCAGTCAATCTGTCTCTTTGTGACAGTGGGGTGTTGAGGCCCCCTACTATTATTGTGTTGGAGTTTATCTGGTTTGTCATGACCATTAATGTTTGTTTTATATAGCTGGGCGCATTAGCACTCGGTGCATTGATATTTAAGATTGTAATTTCTTTCTCTTTGCTTTTTCCCTGTACTAAAAGATAGTGTCCATCTTTATCTCTCTTTATCAGTTTTGGCTTGAAGTTTAGTCTGTCTGCAAATAAGATCACCACTGCTGCTTTTTTCCTGTCACATGGAATATTGTTTTCCAACCCTTTACTTTCAGTCCATGGCTTTCTTTCTGAATTAGGTGTGTTTCTTGTATGCAGTAGATTGAAGGATCTTGCTTCTTGATCCATTCTACCAGTCTGTATCTCTTAATTGGTGCATTGAGTCCATTGACATTAATGGTTATGACTGATATAGGCATATTTAGTGCTGTCATGTTTTCCTGTTCTTGGCTCTGTGATTCTACTTTTGTTTTTTTCCCATCGGTTTCTTGTTTGGCCCCATGGATTGACTCTGTTAGGTCTCCTGGATTTGTAACTTTCCTTATTTTTCTCCAAAATATTCTTTAGAATGTTTTAGAGCGTAGGTTTTGCATTTGTGAAGTTTTTCAGGTGTTCTTTGTCATGGAAGTATCTCATTTCCCCATCCATTTTGAAGGATAGTTTTGCAGGATATATCAGTCTGGGTTGGAAGTCATTTTCCTTTAGGGCTTGAAACACTTCACCCCAGGCTCTTCTTGCATTAAGTGTTTGAGTTGAAAAGTCTGCTGTGATCCTGATAGGCTTCCCTTAGTATATAATTGTTTTCTTTTCTCATTCATTTTTTGGATATCTGGAACTTTTTATAATTACATGCCTAGATTTAGATTTTTTCATGTCACGGGCATGTGGAGTTCTGTATGCTTCATATATTTGTATGGCCAATTCTTTTCCTTTTCCTGTGAAGTTTTCTGCCATTATCTCTGTGAATAGTTTTTTATGTCTTTTGTATTGTCTCCTGCTTCCTCAGTGACTCCAATCAATCTTATGTTATTCTTCTTTGAATCATCTAGGAGTTGTTGGATTGATTTCTCATCATGCCTTGCCATTTTCCATAAATTATGCCTTTCCTGTTCATTGGCTGAGATCCTGTCTTCTAGATCTGAAATTCGATCTTCTGCTATATTCATTCCATTGTGTAAACTTTCTTTCTTGATTTTCTGGACCTCTGTTTGTAGGTGTTTAAAAGGTTCCATTGCTTTTGCTATCTTGGATTCTATCGACTCCTTGATTTCCTCTTTAGCTTTATCAATCATAGTGTTGACTATGTCCAGTATCTCTGCTTTCATCTCAGAGATCAGTTCTGATTTCCATTTTACTAGATCTGCTTTGGTTACCATTTCTGAGAACCCTGGAGACTGACCTTCAGACTTCTCTATTTCCCTTCCCTTGTTACCTTGGGGTGAGGATCTTTGCATCTGAGACTTTGAATGTTTCCTCATCTCTGGGTTTTTGTCATTGCTGTTGCTTTTGGCTTTGTACCTGCCCTGTTGTCTGGCAATGTTTGTTGCTAGTCTCTTTCCTCTTAATATTTAGGACCCTTAAAGTATCAGTGTTTCCTGGGTTGTCCTTCTACAGTCATTGCAGAGTCCCTGGATGTGCTTGTGCAGTTGACGTGGAGAAAGGCAGGTTCCCGCCTCTGCTTGCTGAGTTCTAGACGGGATTCTGGCATGGGCCTGTAGGCCGGCAGGCTTCAGTTCAGGCACAACTAAGATGGCTGGCTGTGAACTTCCAGGCTCTGCCCGCTGTTTTATTAGTCCCTGGGTGAGCATCCGGCGTGGGCCTGGAGGCCGGCAGGCTCTGGACCCGGCACGGCCAAGATGGCGCTGGCGTAGGCTTACCCGGCTCCTCCCGCTGTTTTACTGAGTCTCAAGGGTGTGCTTTCAGCGTGGGCCTGGAGGACGGCAGGCTCTGGTTCTGGCGCAGCTACGATGGCTCTGGCTTCAAATTCCCCAGCTCCGCCCGCTGTTTTACTGAGTCTCTGGGTGAGCTTCCGGTGTGGGCCTGGAGGTGCAGGCTCCAGGTCTCTCCTCTTTATTTTTAATTTGAGTTTCTCATTATGAGAAACCATTTAAGGCCAAGGATTTAGCTCAGTGGTTCTGATGCCTGTCTCACAAGCAAATGCTTGTGAATTCAATATCCAATACCAAAAAAAGAGAGAGAAAAACTATTTGTTAAAGAGGCTGTCTCTCCTCCAGTCTATGATTTTGGCTCCTTTGTCAAAGATTGTTTTACTGAATGAAAACAACTACATTTTTGAAAGACCTCTTTAACATTTCTTTCATTCAAATTTTTTTGTTTTATGGGTATCGCCTCTGGATTATGTGGTAGTGATTACCAGAATGTTCATGAACCTTACATTTTGAAGAGGGTGGCTTTTGATGCCCTGAAACCTTTGGGTCAAAATTCATTTTATCCTTAGAAGCAAATAGTCACAATAACATTATTGTCATTCAGTGATACCACAAGATTTTGCGAGACAATATCTACATTCAGTCGATTGTCTCTTGAAACATTAAAACTGCAAGATGGTCCTTGAAAACCTTTTCACAGACAAAAACACACCAGTGAGTAGTCAAGACTTTGCCAACAGGGACTAAATTTTACAGCTTTCCCAAGACAAAACTATCATATCCTACTTTGCCTCTTAATTCTTCCAAGATACAAAATAATCCTGAATCCTTCAAGAAGTAGCTTTCTCATTCCTACACTTTCTCCAACTTTTCCTTGTCTGAGTTGCAAATTTAACTTTTAAATCAAGACACAATGTCGACTTTTGTTTAATTCTAAGCCAAACAACCTAAATGCACCCTGCATTCTTTGGAAGCCCAAACTGCTATAGAAATGCTTTCTTAGCTACATCTTGCTCTTTAGGGAGTCAACACTCCCCATCTGCATCCTCTTGGAGATCATGACTCCATGGCCTCTGACTTTCCAACCAGGTGGGTCAAATTAGCTGTACAATCCACTTACGGGGAAGCTAACAAGGCTCCTCTGTGGGTGCTTAAGCACATTTCACAAAACTGCTGATGACCTCATGAGCCAAAGAAACCAGGTCTCACATTGTGGACTAAGCCTAAATATTATAACTTTATATTTATGTAGTGTCTTTTTTCCAAGGAACTCCAACCTCTTTACAGACATTACATCATTAATCCTCAAAGCATCCCTGTTTGGTACATGGCAAATATGATATGCCTCCTTTAAAAAAAAAAAAAAAAAAAACTGTGATGGAAACTTGCAAGTCATTGACAGAACCCAGCCCTCTGATTCTTAGGCTATGCATTATACCATGAAAAAAGCCAGACAGATAGTCTTCAAGCTTATTCATTGCTGCTTGGGTGGCATTTGAGAAGATGTCTCAGTTTATGTGCATTTAAATGTTTAGTGTCTTTAGCTTCCATTCTCCTTTTATAGTGTTCCTCATTGTAAGTTTAGCATGTTCAAACATATGTCGTTTACTTTCCACTGTTGCATTCATGGAAACACTAGAAGTTTGTAGCTGAGATTTGAAGTGAAAGACTTTGTTATTGGATAGGTAATTTCACTTACCACTCAGAGATCCCTTTTACTTCCATACTTCAAAATTAGTTCAATTTTTTAAAGTCATCCTGCTAGCTCAAGGCGTATTTTATTTTACAGCAGTCCTATGTTCTCCAAAATCAGGTGATGTTCAACTGGATACAACCAGTTTATATTGAAACATTATTGTGTGCAAGACTTTGTGCCAAATATTTTTAAATACATGATCTTATTTAACCTATGTAATATTCCCTGGACACCTGTTAGATTTCAGTCTTGTTTGTGTGTAAATACTTCCCTAGATTAGGACAAGAAAAAAAGAGCCACTAATAGAAATATGACCTTAGATGCTCACTCTCTTTCAATCAACTTTCATTCCTTTAGTGGCAAATCCCCAGGGTAAATATTTCCACAAAAGGGAGAAATGTAAGCACATTATAAAAACGACTAAGAATTGGCTCAAAACCCATGAAGAAAAAGAAACTCAAAAGACCAATTCCCTTGCAGCTAAGGCAGTGCAGAAAGGAGGAGGAAACAAAGCCTATCCAAGGATGACAAATGTTTCTGGATTTTACTTTGACTCTTTTAAGTAACTTTTAGGATTATCAGAACCAGGAATTATGGACAATAGTGGTGCAACTTTAAATACTCACAAAAATCAGTTTGATGTTTCATTTTAAAATTGTTTTACATCATCTATAGTCGTGTTTCCCAAGCTGGTAGATATCTGTACATTGCTGAGTTAGATAATGGTAGTGAAGTGAGAAAGGCTGGAGGAAATTGGAAAAGCTCTTTTGAAACAAAGCAGACTGCTGGGGATATAGCTCAGCAGTGCAGAGCCTACCTGGCAAGTGCGAAATTCTGAGTTCCATCCCTGGTAACAACAACAACCAAAACCCAGAAAAGAAAAACAGAATCTTTCAACTTGTAGTCATTAAATTCTGAAAGTCTCAGAGTAAAAATATGCCATATGTCCTGAAGTAAGACTGTTTCACTGTACAATCTGGCCAAGCTAGATTTGAAATGGCCCTACCTTTCTAAATAAATAGCATTTAATTTGAAACTGAGCAGCCCTGCTACATCATGGAAAATCTTTATAGGTTGGAAAATATGTATAGTATGTCATACTTTAGATATATAACCTAGCTATATTCTGTAGCATAGCTAAACCACAGTATATTTTCAACAACCTTGGGTTTTTAAGAAAACATATTCATAATATTTCAAACACTTGTTTCTTCTTGTCATTGGAAATAATATTCAAAAAGAATGCACTGTATTCCAAGTAAAAAATTAATGATGAGAATTTAGAAAATAATAGTTTAAAACAAACAAACAAACCTAGTGTTTGGCCTAGTAGGGCTGCTAGGCATAGCTGTGCTGATTGTACACTGGAAAATGAGTTCCAAGAATATCGAAAACATAAACAAAAATGTAACTGGTGGCCCTTGGAGCTGAATAACATCTGGCACCGTGATTTAAACATACTGTAGTAGTAAAGCTTTTGAAAATGCTTATGTTCTTCCTCAGACTTGCAGCTGAAGACTAGTTATGAACTACACTAGTGCCTTTATTATTATTATTTCTCTTTTTTTGTGTTTATGCAAGATTCTCAGTATTTTTGTCTCTGTTTGACTGACTGAACTTCTGCACAGTGGTCTGGCATTCTCCCAGATCTGCCTTTTCATGAGTCAGGGGAAATGTGTGCACTCTGACAAGAACCTCGTCAGACATGTTCAACCAGCCCTGGGCTAGTTTATGAAGTCCCTCCCTCCATTCTTCGTCTCTCCCTGCATTCCTAGGGCATACTGCCTGTGCCTGTATTTAGCCCTCCCTTTATCTTATCTGTGCTGTATCGTTAGAGTTTGTGAGTCTTTTACTACCTTGAAGCTCTCTACTGCCAATTTTGTCATCTTGTTTCCCAACATTTAACATGGAACTTTAAACCTTCTGCTTTCTTGGCCCTCATGTTTTAATGTTTTACCCTTCTTCTTCATCACTTTCTTCTTCCTCTTCTTCTTCTTCTCCTCCCCCTCCACCTCCTCCTCCTTCTTTTTTTTTTTTTTTTTTCTTTAACCAGAAGGAAAACATGTAGTCTCTTGATGGGGAAAAGAACTAGAAACAGTGGGAAGGAACCTCACCTTCAAACAACACCAAGAGTAACCCTGCACACATAACCTCTCTCTGTCTCTCACACTTACTCTTGGGTATTCAAGAAGCTGACAACAGTGGTCACCTCTAGAAGGGTAGTTGGGTGGCTCAGGGTAGCAAGGAGAGTCTCACTGTGTACTTTTATATTACTTTGGAACTGCATACTATATGAATGTATAAACTTTTGAAATAAATAAAAATGAAAGCAGACAGTTAAATAATTAGAGCTAAATTAATGACATGAAAAATTCTGTTAATTATAGTAACAGTTCAAGTAAAATCTTACTTATTAAAAAATAGAAGTAGATCAAAAAGAAAGGTATGGCTCCTTTCATTTTGTGTTAGCAACCTTAAGAATCTGTTATTTCTGGGCCAGCAATTTAGCTCAGCGCCTGCCTGGCAAGCACAAGGTCCCAAGTTTGATCCCCGGCACCACATACCACAGTGCCAGGTATAGTGGCTCACGCCTATAATCTCAGCACTCAGGAGGCAGAGGCAGGAGGATTGCTGTGAGTTCAAAGCCAGCCTGAACTACAAAGGGAGACCCTGTCTAAAATCATCATTATCATCATCATCATCATCATCATCTGTTGTTTCATTGTTTACTGGAAAAAAATAACATGAACATTAAATTTAGGTATCTGTCCTTCATAAAAATTTATCTTCCCTCCAAACACCAACTACTCTAGAACTTTACTTTTTCTCCTCAAGTGAATCTATGGCCAATTTAAAGTGAAAACCTGACTTCTTAATGAACATGTCTTGCAACTCTGCCTCCACTTTGTATGGATATATTTTTAAGAGATGTCAAGGTTCTGCAGTGTCATTTTCTTTCTCCCAGCAAAAGCAGGCAGTCATATGACCCAAGGTTGGTATCATACCAACATGGATCTGTCTCAGACAAGCCTCATATCCTAGTGCTGTTTGGTGTGGTGTGGGGCCTCACGATGCAATCATCTCTGTACTCCCAGTTGTGCTCTCTTGCTTTCAACACCTACTGAAGTACTTTGAAGGTGCTCTGATGAAAGCAAATGACCTACATAGCACGTCTGTAAGAAGCAGTCTGTTGCATTTCCAATTCTGTGTCTATTATCTGTTCATCTCTTTTTGGAAGAATCAGCAATTTACATCAAGTTTAGTACATCTAATAACATTTTCATGTCATTGCCTGTAAATTTCTTCCATTCATGCCACAAACCAAGAAAGAACTTTTTCATTTTTATAATTAAAGTACATACTTGAGTATGTGTATGTGCTTTATACATCCATTATTAGTTACCACAAATTTGAAGCTAATTTTGTAGGCACTTTACAAGTAAGGAAGTGATAGGTATTAAACACATCTAATAATCTTTTAGAATATTTTACAATTTTAAAAGGTAAGCCAAAAAAGCTTTAATTTTTTAAAAATGTTCCTTTGTTTGTTACCTTTCAGCTTACAAATAAAAAGAGTTCCATAATAAAGTTTTTCTTGTATTGAAATTCAAGACAACAAAGAGATAAAAGTAATGAATGTGTTCATCACAAACCTATCAAGGAATAAAAAATAACTTTAACAATTAATAAATCAACATGAAATGTCAATTTTTTTTGGTTTCAATGTTGAGAATTAAAGCCAGGTTTTTGTGCATGCTTAGCACATACTCTACCAGTAATGATTATATCTCCAGGCCCTGGAATGTCATATTTAAAATTTAACTTAATATAATTTACATATGAATATATTCTCATAGATAACAAAACCTACCAGTAAAGATATTCTGTATCTTTCACTTTGCTTTTATAATACACACACACAACGTGTTGTGTTATATCACAACCACTAGCCACATGTGGCTGTTGAGCACTTGAATTGTGGGTAGTTTGAATGGAGATGTGCTATACATATAAAATATACACTGAACTGTAAACATTTATTACAAAAATATAAATATCTCAATAATTTTATTTTAGTTTTTTGAGACAGGGTCTCGCTTTGTAGTTGAGGCTGGTCCTGAACTCACTACATAGCCCAGGATGCCCTTGAACTAACAGCAGTCCTCCTGCCTCTGCCTCCCAAGTGCTGGGATTATAGGCATGAGTCACCACTCTCAGCCTCAATAATTTTTATACTTTTCATGTATTAGAATAATAGTTTTTATTTGTTTGTTTGTTTGTTTTTTGAGACAGGGTCTCGCTTTGTATTTGTAGTTCAGGCTGGCCCTGAGCTCAGCCTCCAACTCACATCACAGCAATCCTCCTGCCTCTGCCTCCCGAGTGCTGGGATTACAGCCGTGAGCCACCATGCCGGGCACTGTGGTATGTGGTGCTGATTGCTACTGGGCATGAATCTCCATGCCCAGTATTGTGTATGGTTACCGGGAATCGAACCCGGGCCCTTGTGCTTGCAAGACAGGCGCTGGAACCACTGAGCTAACTCTCCGGCCCTTGAATTATAGTTTTTGATGTATTGAACTAAATAAAAATATTATTGGACTGGTGGGGGTGAAGTATATGTTTAGCATATCCAAGACCCTAAAGTCTAGCCCCAGAATCAATCAAGAAATGTTTCCCTTTCTATCTACTAATGTTCATCTGTTTCTTTTACTTCTTAAAATATAGCTGAAATGTAAAATTATGCTTGTGGCCTCTATTCCTATTGGAGAGCACCATATGTAATGTATATACTCTATATACATTTTTTTATTTGTAGGAACTTGAAAAGTATAAATGGGATAATACTGGTTTTACTGAAATTTCATTTTTTCACTTAACATATGTCTTGGAGGTTTTTCTCAGTACATTTATCTGCAGCATCATATTCCTTAGTATCAGAGTCCTAGTTTGTTTCAAATTTCTGAAACTAATGAAACATTTAAATCGTTTTTGCTTTTCCTTAAGAGCATTTTCTTAAGAACATTTGACATTCCTACTATTACTGTATCCTCACCAGTACTTATCATTTTCTTTTGTTCTCTTTTTTTTTATACCTACTGGATATAAAGTGATGTGCCATCATGTTTTGATTTGTAGTTCTCAAATGATAAATGTGGCTAAGGACTGAGTGTGTTTTCCTGTGTTTATTGGCCATTTGTATGTCTTCTTTGGAGAAATAGCTCTTCATTTAAAGTGTCTCCATTTTAAATCAGGTATTTTGTTGCTGCGGTGTAGGTGTTTTTTATATATTCCACATGTTCAACAGATTGCAAATGTTTTATTCTTTCTTTGGTTTTGTTGTAGCTTTCTGAGACAGGGCCTGAGTTCAGCTGTGTGATTCAGGCTGCCAGCCTCAAACTCCCAGTGTGCTCGACCACACCTGGCCTTTTATCTCCTGGAGTTGTCTTTCTCAGTGTCTTGAAAGTGTCCTTTGATACACAAAAGTTTTAGAGTTACTTGGTTTTTTTTGTTGTTGTCGCCTGTGTTTCTGTTGTCATGTCCAAGAAATCCTTGCCAAACCTGTTCCTTGTGTTTTATCCTAAGAATTTGATAGTTTTGGCTCTTAAGTTACAGTCATTGGTCTATTTTGCACTTGTTTTTTGTATGTGACCTAAGACAAAGGTTTACCTTCATACATTTGGATGTGGATATCTGGTTTTCTCAACACTATTGATTTAAAATCCATCCTCCCCCCCACCCCTTTTTTTTTTTTTAAGACAGGGTCTCACCTTGTGGTTCAGGCTGGCCCCGAGCTCAGCCTCCAACTCACATCACAGCAATCCTCCTGCCTCTGCCTCCCGAGTGCTGGGATTACAGGGTGAACCACCACACCCGGCACTGTGGTATGTGGTACTGATTGCTGCTGGGCGTCAGTCTTCACCCCCAGTATTATATGTGGTTACCGGGGATCGAACCCAGGCTCTTGCACTTGCAAGACAGGCGCCAGAACCACTGAGTTAAATCCCTGTCCCCAGCCCCCTTGAGTGTTTTTAACAACTTGTTGAAAGTCATTTGAGCAAATATATTATTGTTTATTTCTAGGCTTTCTGTTTTATTGCATTGGTCTATATTTACAACAGTACTGCTTGTCTTAGTTATTATAATGATATAATAAGAACTGCAATCAGAAAGAATGAGACTTCTTTGTTCTTATTCAAGATTATTTTAACTAGAGTCCCTTCAGGTTCCATGTGAATTCTTATTTATTTCTTTTTTATGGTGCTAGAGTTCAACTCCAGGCCTTCACACATTCTAGCAAGTACTCTTCCCCTGAGCTACACCTCAGCCCCCATATGAATTTTAGAAGTTTACAATTTTTTCTGCAATAATATGTTATCGGGATTTTGACAGAGACCACATTGAATACATAGATTTCTTTGGGTAGTACTGACCTCTTAACAATAGTAAATCTTCTAGGGAGTTTCCATAGTTAGTGATTATCACATTTGCCTGACAATAGTAAGTCTTCTAGTTTATGAATGTAGATGTCTTTCCACAATTTCATCATTTTACATTGCTTTAGAAGTTCTTCCCAATGTTAAAGTTATAAAAAAAATTTTCTGTATATACTTTTAATAACTTAGTAATTGAAACCAGGGCTTTCATGCTGAGCTACATCCCCAGAACTTTTTCTTTTTTTTTTTTTTTTTTTAGGTTTTTGGAGACAGGGTCTCGCTTTGTGGTTCAGGCTGGCCCTGAGCTCAGCCTCAAACTCACATCACAATCCTCCTGCCTCTGCCTCCCGAGTGCTGGGATTACAGGCGTGAGCCACCACGCCCGGCCCCAGAACTTTTTCTTTATTTTTTACTTTGAGCCTTTTTTCTTGAGTGGTCTCACTGAGTTGCCCATGCTGGGTTTGAAGTTATGACCCCCTGCTTTGGCCTCCCAGAGTCCTGAGACTGAACAAGTGTTCTGCCACTGGTGCCTGATTTAGTAGTTTTGCGTTTTTTCTTCCTCCTTTAATAAATTTTTTTCATTGAAGTGGTGCCACCTGAATAGTCTACTATCTTCCTCCTAATTGATGTCATTTTTATCATAAACCAAATTCTTACATACACCTAGGTTTGTTTTTATACTTGGTATTCTATGTCAGTGATCCATGTATTTACTTCTGCACTATTGTTATCATGTTTTTATTATTTAGTAGTACATTTTGACTTTTGAAAGAGAAATTCTATTCCCCTCATTATTTTTCTTTTTCTGTGTGTAAAGGCTTTTCCATAAATTTTCTCTTCCACGTAATTATTGAAACCTGCTATTAAATTCCAACATACATATTATTGAATTTTGGTTAAGATTATGTTAATTTGATAAATTAATCTTGGGAAAATTGACACTTTTACAAGTCCTTTTGTTTTGAGAAAACATTATCACTAGTAACTATATTCCTACTATCACCTTGGTCCTAGGAAATTTTCTGTTTGCTTAAACCTAGGATGTCCCATACAACAGTACTGTCCAAGGAACTATTTCTGTGGCAATGAAAATGTTCTGTCTGTAATGTCTGATAATGAGTGATTCATCACATGTGGCCACTGAACACCTGAAATGTGGCTAATACAAACGAGGAACTTTGCCTCCTCCAGCTCTTAGTTAGCTGTTAACATTCATTGACTTGTGGCCACATCACTCTGTCCTCTGCCTCTGTTTGTGTTCAGATCTCTACCTGCCTGCTTCTCATAAGGGACTTAGGAGCATATTTAGGGCCCACCTGAATAACTAAGAATAATCTCTACCTCAGAATCCTAAATCACATCTGCAGACTCCTTCCACTCTTTTTTTCCTGTATAACATACATTCATTGTCAAGAATGAGGACGTGGCATCTTTGTTGGGGTGCGTGTGGAGTAGGCAGTTTTTAAACCACCACAAGGATACAGTTTGGCTGGATCAAAGATTCTTAGGGGAGTCCGAATGCTGACAGCTGTCAGTCACTAAATGACTTGCACATGTGAAACATCGTACCCAGTGCCCTATCTGTGCTCTCTCCTTTACTCATTGTAAGAGTACTGTGTAGGCCACCTTTGAGGAGTGGGAAGTGCTGACTAACAAAAATGAAAAAATCGCAAGGAAAAATTGGTTACAAAGGAAAAACAGTGAATTCATTTTGGCTGTTTAATTTAAGGTCCTAGTAGCCTATGTCCAGAAATAAGCCAACCCCACATAGAAGTCCAATAGCCATACTAGAGTTCTGATGACCTCTCCTACAATTTTCTGCCCTTGTTTTTCCTTTTGAGTTGAAGAAATAAATTGTAAGAATCATTAAATTTGAGATTAGGAGACTTGAATTTAAGACTTTCATCTACTAACTATGTGAAATAAGTAAATAATTTCATTCTTCAAAGTTCAGTTTCTCCATCTATGTGGAAAAAAACTAACATGACATTGTTATATTCTTAGTCTACAGGCTGTTGTAAGCTCTCAAATGTTTTTTAAAAGAACAAAAAAATTTAATTTCAACCTTAAGTATTTTAATTTTACAATGACATCTTAAATCTACCTGGATCCTAAATAACATAAATATTGTTTTTATAAGTCTGTTATTGGCTCCCTTTCCCATTGTTCAAATAGCTACTCCATATTCTATGTTCACCATTTATATGGCTTAAGAGCCACCCAAGACCGGGTCCTTAATCTCTAAGAGGATGATCTCTAAACTAAACTTCATAGTAATAATTAAGGCTTTCAAGCATGAATCATTCAACTTCCTGCTCTGATATTTACTTTGGATTTACCTAGTTGGTCCTTGACTTACGAAGATTCAACATAGAATTTTTGCTTTTACTGTGGTATATATATCAACAGAAACTGTACTCCAAATTTTGAATTTTTAATTTTCCTAGGCTAGCAATATGTTATACGATGCTGTCTTGTGAGGCTGGCTGTGGCAGTGAGCCACATCTCCCTGTTAGACACATGATCATGAGGGTAAATAACTGATGCTGCAGTCTACTGTGTTGCTAAGCTGGGATGTTCAGCATTAAATGTGTTTTCAACCTAGGGTACTCTTAACTTATAACAGATTTGCCGAGATTTAACCCTACCATAAGTCAAGAAGCATCTATCCACATTACTATTTTCCTCCCAGATCCCAAAAGAAGTAGATTTGGGGCGAGGGAGGGGAGGGCATCCAAAGTGAATATCTCTTTCTGTATGCATTCTTGAGGCAATTCCTGTATCCTTAGCTCCAGGTCATATAGTTAATACCCTGGTGGAAAACTTTTATTTAGATATGTCACCTCCAACTGAGAATCTTGAAAACAGAGTCAATATTTTTCCACTCATCCTTCCTACTGTGTCCTCTCACATGCCCTCAACTTCCTCTATTTCTTATCTCTTAATAGCATTACCAGAAGGTTGGGTAATTTTATCATTTTTAAACTCTTTTCCTTCCTTCTCCCCCCCCCCGCCCCCAGCCCCCCGCCCCCCGTCCCCCTTGTACTTATCTCAGGCCTTTGTACTTCCAAGATAGGCACCGTTATCACTTGAGCTAAATCCCCAGCCCTTTTCCTTCCTTTCTTACCCTTGTACCCATTCCAGCTAATAATGATCAAGTTCTAATGGGGCTCAGGTTTGGGTATTCATTCTCTCTTGCCATGGCCCCCTGTCCCTTTAGAGTTCTCTCTCTCACCTTCCTGCTGCGCTTGTCCTTGTAGAGATATTTCCATTCTGAAGAGGCCTCATTGCTTTTCATTTCACTCCTCTCCAGTCATCCATCATACTGTTGTGATCGGAATTCTGTTCGAATCGGTCTACTCTTGGGACCCTTCTTTATCAGACAAAGTCTAAAATGTAAAGAATGACATTCTCAGTCCATCACCACCATGCTCCTTCTAGTCCCCAGTCTGTCTCCAGAGATAATTCTTCGTTATATTCCTGTTCTGTGCTCCAGACACATTCTAGAGCATTTTCCCCTCTGCCGTCTGCCCAGTGAATGTCTGCTGCTCTTCTACTATTGTAGTGTAAGTTTCCCATTCTTTTTGAAGCCTTGCCAGATTTTCCCAGAAAGAGCTGATAAGATCTTTTGAAACCTCTTCTGTGCCCTATTTACAACTCTGTCATTTCTCCTGTTACTTGTTTCACTCTACCAGGCTTCTTTGAGAACACAGATTATGTCTTAATCAGCTTTGTATCTTTAATGCTTAACACAGTGGGATGGAAAAGATATTCAAAAAAACACTCACTGAATAAATTAATTATAAAACTTTTTGGTCTTTTCTTTCTTTTTATTGTTTTTTGTCTGTTTTGTTTTGTTTTGAGACCAGGTCTTGCTTTGCAGTTCAGACTGGCCCTGAACTCACCATGTAGCCCAGGCGAGCCTCGAACTCACAGTAATCCTCCTGCCTCTGCCTCCCGAGTGCTTGGATTATAGCCATGAGCCAGCACACCCAGCACTGTGATATGTGGTACCAGGGATCAAACTCGGGATCTTGTGCTTGCCAGGCAGATGCCAGAACCAATGAGCTAAATCCCTGGCCCTTTTTATTGGTTTTTTTGAAACAAGTTCTCACTAGGTAGTTTAGGCTAGCCTTGAACTCACTATGTAGCCCAGGCTTGCTTCGAACTCCTGATGATTCTCCTGTCTCAGCCTCCCGAGTGCTCGGATTATAGGCTTGCATCACCATGCCCAGCTACTAACTATAAAACTTTAAATAATGTGGAGGATTGATACAATAACTTATGGAAATACCTGCCTGTAATTCTATGAAGAATACCTATTTATCTCCTAAATATAGTCATGGTTCAAAATGCTGATCATAAACTATGGAAAATAAGGAAATTAAATGAATAAACACCCTTTTCATAAGTCCCACTAAAACATGGGACCTTTCCAAAACATCAGAAAACATAGCCTCACTGGAATTGAAAATAATATTCTATCTAAGCATTTGCATTCATATTGTTCATTTATCATGATATTAATATTTACCCTCATGTTAATATTGCTTATTTTATAATTATTGATCTTTCATTGTCCCAGAAAAATAAATGAAAAAGGAATCAAAGCTAACATCAGTACTATAACTTCCTTGTAGGGATATGGGCCCATTAAACCAAAGAATTCCTTGCTCTGAGAACTACTATAATTCAAAGATTTTAAACTTAAATCTTGCTTATAAATTTATGCTGGTGAAAATTGGCTTTCTTTTTTTGAATGTCTTTCCTTTATTGAGTTTATTGGTATATTTTAGATACACATCATGATCACATTCAACATTGAGGATTTATGGCTGTACATGACACATTTGATTCTCATTTTTCCTGTTCCCCTGCCCTCCCTACAACTTCCCACCCCTATGTAGATAAGCTTTGTTTCCATTTTTTTGTTTTCACCATCAATTTTTTTCTTTCTTTTCTTTACTTCGCCCTTCCCCCCTTGAACATTTTCTTCCTATTTCACAATACCTATCATACAGAGAATTGGCTTTCTAATGAGAAACATTTTGCCAGATCTGACCTGAAAAAGTAATTTTGAAGTAAACCAAATTCACTGCATTCTAATGTTAGCCACATAAAGAAGTCATGATATTTCCTGGTTGCCTGGGGCTGCCCCTCCCTTCATCTACACAGGAATATATGTACCGATGCAAAGCAAGTACTGTAACCTGAACTGCTCTTTTTATATCAGATGTAATCATCTTCCTTCCAAAGCCTGTGAAGGCCTGCTGCCAACAGTCTACCGCTTGGAGATCATTTGATAAATTATTTACACTAACATTATATTGGGTAATGATTCTGAGAGAATTTATCTTTTTAACAGAAGTGTATTAGATACATAACACCTAACACTAAAAACAATCTAATAAAGGGATATTTCTTACTGTCCCCTATATCATCTATTCTTTTCATTACTCAGAGTCTTTAAACACACTGAGCTTTTTGGCTAGGACGGCCTTCCCTGCCTCCACCGCAACCTCTGCCAAATGAACTGCTCGCTACTCGCTCAGTTCCACGGTGCCCCTTCTAAGAAGCCTCCTCTAAATTCTCCAGGCCATGTTCATTGTTCCCTCCTAGCTTGTGTAAGCTTCTTTGTCTGGCCAGGTATGGGGACATACGTAACCCCAGCACACTGGGGAAGTTGAAGCACGAAGATTGCAGGCAACTTAGTGACTTCGTGAGATCCTGTCTCAAGGTAAAAAGCAAAAGAGGTTAGGGATATAGATCAATGTGAAGGCCCTAAATCCAAACCCCAGTACTGGAGAAAAAAAGAAGAGAAGTTGAAGAAAGAGTAGAAGAGGAAAAAAGAAAAGAAGAAAACAACACCAAAAGCTTTTTCTCTTAAACCTTTGATCTTTTATGTACTTTTCAGCTGACTGAGGGTGACTTCTTCTTCCACCAATCCAGTGCAGCCAGTAGCCTTCACGTGGTGAACCAGAGAGACATATTTCGGTCCTCATCTTCCTTAACCTGTCAACAGTACTTTCTTCTACTGATTGATTGTCACCTTTTTATAGTCTCTACTGCCTCATCTTAAAACTCTCTTCCTCTGGTTTTTCTTGACAAGACAGTTTGCTAGTTTTTTATCTCCCTTTCTTTCCTTCAGTCTCCTTTGTTGGCTTATCTTGCCCCTAATCTTTAAGTGTTGGAATTCCTTAATGCTGTGTGCTGGCCCCTTTCCCTTCTCACACCCTAATGTCTCAAGAAGCAAACTCTTCCACACCCATGGCCATCATTATATAAATGATTCTAGGATGTATATTCTCCAACTGAGACTTCTTTTCCAAGTTTTAGCCACCTATTTTCAACATGTGGGGGTTGGAGTAGGGTTTGTATAGAAAAATCAAACTAGTTTTTCTCTGCTCTCACACCATAGTCGATAGAGGGGGCTTTTTTGGCTTCAAAAGGCATGGGGATTTCTCCTCACTAGAAAACAAGTTAGATGTCCTCTAACACAGTCCAACTGCAGTGCTGTCGATTTGGAGGCAGTGTCAGCCCACAGGCTTAACACTCAGTCTTCAAAAATGCATCACCCGGGGCCAGGGGTTTAGCTCACTGGTTCTGGCGCCTGTCTTGCAAGCACAAGGACCAGGTTCGATCCCCGGTAACCACATACCATACTGGGCATGGAGACTCATGCCCAGCAGCAACCAGTACCATATAACTCAGTGCCGGGCGTGGTGGCTCACGTCTGTAATCCCAGCACTCGGGAGGCAGAGGCAGGAGGATTGCTGTGATGTGAGTTGGAGGCTGAGCTCAGGGCCAGCCTGAACCACAAAGCAAGACCCTATCTCAAAAAACCTTAAAAAAAAGAATGCATCACCCGGTTCAGCTGTGACCCCTGACTGTTTCACTTGTGCTTCTGACTGATGACTATTAACCAGGTATTCCACAACTTCCACCTCAAATGTAATCAGGTAGTTAAAGTGGATCACAGAACTCAGAAATACTTTTTTTTTTTTTTTTTTTTTAGGTTTTTTTGAGACAGGGTCTCACTTTTTGTGGTTCAGGCTGGCCCTGAGCTCAGCCTCAAACTCACATCACAATCCTCCTGCCTCTGCCTCCCAAGTGCTGGGATTACAGGCGTGAGCCACCACGCCCGGCACTGTGGTATGTGGTACTGGTTGCTGCTGGGTGTGGGTCTCCACACCCAGTATTGTTATGTGGTTACCG
>PVIR01016387.1:0-19006 GCA_004026965.1 Petromus typicus | reverse complement strand
TCAGAAATACTTTTTTATAAAGGATATTACAAAGGACATAAGGAAAGTTCTTAAAAAGGAAGACAAGGGCCAAGAATTTAGCTCAGTGGTTCTAGCTTCTGCCTGGTAAGCACAAGGTCCTGAGTTTATTCCCCAGTAACCACATACCACAGTGCCAGGTGTGGTGGCTCATACCTGTAATTTCAGCACTCGGGAGGCAGAAGCAGGGGGATTGCTGTGAGCTCAAGGCTGGCCTGGGCTACATAAGTGAGTTCAGGGCTGGCCTGAGCTACAAGGCAAGACCCTCTCTCAAAAAAAAAAAAAAAAAAAAAAAAAATCTCAAAGGAAGACAGTTTCCATGTTCTCTGGAGCAGAGACCTCCAACGGTTCAGTTATAGGGAAACTCCACAGGTGTTTAGTTTTGTAGAGTTTTTGTGATACTGATGATTTACCACACTTCCTTCCTACTGAGCTACATCCTCGGCCAATTTTAAGTTTTGAGACAAGGTCTCAGTAAGTCACTGTTTGAGTCACTTGTCTCATTGCTGACACACAATATGTGACACTTCAAATTTAGAGGAGGAGCTTATATTTTGGCTCATGTTTTCAGTCTGTAGTTAGTGGCCCCAGGAAGGAAGGTGCGGTGGAAGAGTCTAACAGAGGAAAGCTGCTCACAAACGTGGTCAGGAAGCAGAGAGCAGAAGGGGGAATGGGTGACTGGGGTTACATATTCTTCATGGTCATGCGTCCAGTGACCCTCCTCTTCCACTCCTGACAGCCATGGGCTATGTTGCCACCACCATTCAATCACCATCCAAAAGCCCTGCCTACACATGAAGCCTTTGGGGGAAGCTCTTGGTCAAGATCAGAACAGTCACTAGTTGCCCTGCCTAGGCCCAAAATTGTAACCGTCTACTTCATCCTCCTAAGTGCTCGTGATTACAAGTTTGTGCTACCATACCTGGATCCTTTTGAGTTTTAATGGAGACTTCACTGCATACCCAATGCTAATACACAGTGGGGAAATCCAGTAAGACCTGTCCAGATTCTTTTTAGGTTCCTCTTTGCAACATTCCTTCCTCTGTGGATATGATGGAGCCCTTTCTGAAGTGAGGGTTGGACCATCTACTATCAGACAAGGTAAGCCTGAGAAAAGGCAGGAAGATTAGGATTTCTGCAATCCACGCTGTGGTAGAAATTAGCCAGGAATCATGGACAAAACCCGAAATATATATCATAATATCATAGGGGTATGGAAAATTTCTTTGAGTAAGTAATTTTTCATTTGAGAGCTGAAGCATGAATAGAAATTAACTAGGGCAGGTGGGAAGGAAAGAATTTTAGGTGGAGGAAAACATTTAAGACTAGAATCAGGAAGAAGCAAGGCATGAAGTTATATACAACCAGGCTGTGAGAGATCATAATTCTAAATGAGCAGTACATGGGGGGGTCTAGTAGCCCCCTTAAATGGTCTGCCAAAGTGTGAGTTCAGGTGTGAGCACTTTTCTAGGAAAGAATGAATAGATTTTAGGAGGGTCTTACACTTCATGACAATCTCCCACCTCCTGAAAATGTGAGGAAAAAAAACCCACTGCCGCTGGAAATTACTGAGCTAAAAAGTGACAAGACTAGATTATAAAGTCCACAGAGTTGAGATCTTTATATCTTTTTCTCCACTCATAAATCCCAGGAACCTACAAAGGCACTATGTACATAGCTGGCACTCAGTCAATAATTGCTGAAAGAATGAATTTCTATTTTGTTATTAAATGCGCTTGATTACCTTCTTTACAAGGTTTAATCCTCAAAAACTTCTGGACTCAACATTACTCTTTATATTCCTAAAGACCTGGTCCTAGTGCCCAGCATCCAGTACCTGGCTAAAAATCAACTTTAGTTGTGCATTCCTTCATTCAGCCAATAATTAAAGAACTAGGACATGTAAATGAATACAAAGAGGACTAAAATATTTTTACTAGGCTCTGGGGGTGTAGCTCAGCAGTGAAGCACTTGCCCAGGATGTGCAAGGCCCTGAGTTTGACCCTCAGCACTGCACAGAGAAAAAGTGTAGGAATTTACCTGAAAGATAAAAGACTGGTGAGTAGGCCTGATAACAGTGCTTGATAGTAAGTGCTACCAAAAAGGTAAGAACAGAGCCACAAGAGTGTCAGAGAAACCCAGCAAGAAAGAGAAGTACGAGGTGCACTTGGGCCGGTGAACGCTGAGGCAGAAGAGCGGTGCGATCAGGTTGCTGCATATAAGAAAGGCTGTTTGTGCTCCAGGGTGGGGAATGCATTGGAAAAACAATGGGAATTGCAAGAGATGAGATTGGCCTACACTAACATAGAGGTAGTAGGAAAAGAGAATAATGGGCAGGTTTGAGAAATATTAAGAAAGCTGGATCAGGAGGATTTAACAGCGGATTGGGTGTTGGGATGAGAATGACGGACTGGTCATGGACTGCTCTCAGGGTTTCAGCTTGGACACACTGGGCAAGTGAGAACAGGACTGGGAGCGGAGCCGGGCCTGCTGGTGCTGCCTGCAGTCCGGCACTCGGGAGGCTCGGGCACGAAGGTCGCATGTTGGAGGCCAGCCGGAGCCACATAGTGAGTTCAAGACCACTGGACTAAGCAGTGGGAGCCCCTCTCAAAAGAGGGCACAAGATTGGAAGCAGGCTTAGAGAGTCAGACAATGAATTCCAAGGGGGACATATTGCAGTTACTTGGAATTCTCATGTGAAGGCTCTTAACAGGCAGTCGGGTACGAATATGGATGTGGAATTCAGAACTAGATTGGATATATAAATATAGGAGTCTGCTTATGAATAGTAATTGATTCCCAGAAACAGATGAGATCACTGAGAAAGTAAGGAGAAAAAGGATGAAGAGATAGCCAGAAACACAACTCTGGGAGAATATGCAAGTAAAAGCAATTTTTAAAGGAATGAATAAAGGGATAAATGACAAATAGGCACAATTAGGGGCATTCTCTAGTGCTATCTAAATACTTCCAATGAGCCAAACAACTATCCTGTCTGTGCTTAAGGAAAAATCCTATTTTTGAACTTTTCAAAGAAGAATTTGTTATTAAACCAAAAATGGAAAATAAAGAAGAGTTGCATAGCAGAAAGCATATATTCAGGACATTTTAAAAAAATCTTTATTGGTACATTAAATATACACATCATGATTGCACTCCATAATGGGGATTTGTACCAGTATAAGACACAACTTAATTCTCATTTTTTCCCATAGCCCTACCCACCCTACCGCCCCCCCATATACATAAAATTTGTTTCCTTACTTTTTTGTTACAATCTCAACGTTGTCCCCTTTCACCTTATTTTATATTCAGGACATTTTTAGGCACATTTGCAAATACTTCAGAGGTTCTATGGGTAATTGAATCACAGTAGCCTCTTACTAGTCTGCATACAAGAAACTCTTTAAAAACTATTATTCAGCGATCCTCCTGCCTCTGCCTCCCGAGTGCTGGGATCATAGGCGTGAGCCACCATACCCGGCACTGTGGTGTGTGGTACCGATTGCTGGTGGGCGTGAGTCATCACACCCAGCATTGTTGTATGTGGTCACTAGGGATCAAACCCCGGGCATGTGCTTGTAAGGCAGGTGCTGGAACCACTTAGCTAAATCCCTGACCCCTTAAAAGCTATTTCTAAAATATAATAAGACATGTACTAGGAGTCACTTGATGCTCATCTAATGTCATTCATAGCACCCAGATAATCTGTCTAATCTTCCTGATTGATTGCTCTTTGCTTGGCCAGTTGGCTTTGAAATCAAATATGCAAACTCAGCCAGTTAGCCTGCATCTGAAAAATGTAGTCTGGATGCTCCATTGTTTGATAAATGTGTTAGTTTATATATTCATATGGATTATTTATCTAGGTTAGGAAGTGTCTCCTGATAACATACTTGCTTTTGAATGCCTTAATTTTCTATAAAATTCCCAGGCCTCACTGGTTGTCTTGAAGTTGTATACATTATTGAAGATACTTTGACTAATTCACTGCAATAAAATTGTAGTCCTGCAACTTGTAATAAAGCCTTGGCTTATTTGAACAATAAAAGAAAACTAGAACACAACTATGAAACCATCAAGCCAATTTGTCATTTGACAATTTGTACAACATCTTCTCCTGTTTCATGTATTCCCAGACTTGATAGAGGGAGGACAGTTTGGTTTGAGTGGAAAGCATGCCCAAGCAACATTTGTAGACAAGCCAATTTTCCAGTTATTTTTTTCTTATAATCAAACCATAACAAATTCATCTCCTAGATAAAGAAGCTGTTTGAGTTTGTCTGTTGCTCTTTCCTCTAAGATAGAGCAGGCTGTTTCAAACTTCCAGGTATAATCAGATATTCATTAAGCAAAGATTTTCTTAGAGTTTTGGTACTTTATGTAGTCAGTGTTTTAGTTTAGGACAGAGGGAATTTGTGGTTTCTTTGATCAGGAATTCAACTGCTTTTTAAAACTAGAGGATAAAACAGCATTTAGATTACGCATTTTTGAAAAAATCATGTTACATGGTAATTAAATGGTTTACTGTCATTCCTACCATTTTTTAGTTCTACTACATCAATAATTATAACAACATGAATGTACTATAAAAGAAATAAGAAATAGTTTTGGAACTTCTGCTGCATATTCTATTAAAATATATTGTATTCTATTTTCCTTCCAACGAAGGAACAGAGGATGTGGAAAAACCTTTCCTCCCATCTAGTGGCTGAAAAAATATAAATGTCCTCTACTTGTTTCTTGGTCTTCTGGCCTTTTAGGGGTTGCCTGACAGGTTATGATACCTCCAGTTGTTACTTAGTTAAGCAAAAATAATTTCTAAGGAGTCAGGGATGTAGCTCAGTGGTACTCACCTGGCTGGCAAACAAAAGGTCCTGAGTTTGTTCGCTGTACCACCAAAAAAAAAAAAAGTTCTAAAATCTTCACCAAAACTGAGTCCAATTGAAATGATGATGTTTAGTGATAACTAACTAATCAACTTCACTTCAATCAATAACATATTCCTCTGTTGGACATTGTGGCACACGTCTATAATACCAGCATCAGGGAGGCAGAGGCAGGAGGATCTCCATGAGTTTAACACCAGCCTGGGCTACATAGTGGATTTAAGGCCAGTCTGAAATACATAGTGAGACCCTTTCTCAAAAACAAACAGGGCCAGGAGTTTAGCTCAGTGGTTCCGGTGTCTGCCTTGCAAGTGCAAGGCCCCAAGTTCAATCCCCGGTTATCACAGTGCCAGGTGGTTATCACAGTGCCAGGCGTGGTGACTCACACCTGAAATCCCAGCACTCGGGAGGCAGAAGCAGAAGGATTTCTTTGAGTTTGAGGCTTACCTGGGCTACGTAATGAGCTCAAGGCCAGCCTGAACTACAAAATCAAGACCCTGTCTCAAAAAAAAAAAAAAAAAAAAAAAGACAAGCAAAGGAAAAACCTATACTTTTCTTCAGTAGAAGGGTCATAGGTCTCCCTAATTTTCTAATCTAAACATATAGAAAAGACAAGGTTATATGTCTCTGAAAACTGAAATTGGGGCTTAAATTATGTTTGCCTTATCACTGATTTAGATCTTTTCCGACTCTTTAACTGCTCCTTGTTGGCCCCACGCCTTAACAGTCTTTCCTTAAGAGTTGAATGTGCTGAATTCACTTGAGAGAGCCAAGAAACTGTCCCAGAACTGGCTGCCTTCAGGGGACCTCAGCTCCTGAAACTTGGAATATCAAAATCTGATACTGGTAGCAGGGTCTTGGTGTAGGGCCAAACCAACCCACAGAAAAGCAGGTTTGGATCCGTTATGAGCTTGAGGGATTAATGCTTGGTCTACCTGTCTTATATATGTCTTGTGCAGATGTCAGTCTCTGCTAAATTGTGCCTTTCTCTGGTAATTCTCACAGATGCAAAGAGTGAATTTTGTGAACAGTCAGCAAAGTTCTGAGAGTTCCAGGAAGAGGAGGAAGGTCAGCGAACCAGTGAAAAGCTGCATCCTTAACAGAAAATGAAAATGAGATGTGTTATCTATTTTAAAATAATTGTATTTCACCAAAACATGTATGAAGTATCTAAGTAGGAAAGTAAGTTCTTATAATCAAAACCTTTTTCTAATTTGTTTCTAAGTCTTTTGGTCAATCTATTGAGTGTTAAACTACTGAGAAGGGCTTGTGTTCATTTTGTCATAAGGAAGAAAGTTGGCCGGGGCTGCTTTGGTGCCTTGGGATAGCATTACTTCAAGGCTGAGTTAGAGATGAGACACGCTTATATTTATAAAAGAACCACAACACCTATAAGCTGTTGTTTTCCAGCTATTTAGACTACTATAAAATATTTCAACTTGTTGTAACTTGTGTCCGGGAATCTCTCTGTATAGCGTTATTAAAATTCCAACAGAGG
Organism: Petromus typicus; assembly: GCA_004026965.1. Classification (NCBI taxonomy): domain Eukaryota; kingdom Metazoa; phylum Chordata; class Mammalia; order Rodentia; family Petromuridae; genus Petromus; species Petromus typicus. The sequence goes on along the minus strand of PVIR01016387.1, from coordinate 12,601 downwards.
AAATGTGTGGAGGATCTTGGTTGAGAGTGATTTGTGTGTTGTTAACTTCAGCCTTGAGATGGATTAGTTGAGTTTGGGACCAACGTATTCTCTATAATGTATCGGCTAAGTTTAGGTCCAGCTTCTCCTCATAGAGTTCCTCAATTTGAGCCCCAGACCCTGTCCTGTTGGGCAACCCTAAAGACATAGTTTAAATGCAGGAATCTGGTCCCCTTTTAAGTCCTATGTTGAATATTTCCCAATAGATACTTCAGTGTATGAGTTTGTAACCTGTAAATGGTGTTATTCATCTCCTTATGCTGGAATCTTTTTTTTTTTTTTGATAGACTTAGTGATTGGTATGAGTGAATAATGACTTAAGTATTATTTCTGTATATTAAAAACTTTAAAGGAATAAGATCAGTAAATTAAATGTAAGTATATATGCTTTATGATTAAATAAAACAAAAACACAAGTTGGTTTTTTTCTTCCTCCTCTTTCTGTACACTGTTAGTTTCTTCACTTAGATCAGTGTTTCTTCAAATATAAAATGTATGAACCCATGACTGCCTGAAAGGCTTGTTAAGGCATGGAGTACTGGGCCGGCTCATTTCTACCAACTCAAGTTCTCAGAGACCGGCCCCGTGGAAAACTCGGGATTGTAATGCACACAAAAAATTGTGAGAACTTATGACCTCTGGCCTAGACTGTGGAGACACTGTCAGCCAAATGTGCGTGTTAGCCAGCAGAAGGCTGTGTGTTACAGTATCAGAAAAGAAAATCCAAAGGAGTCCATCTGTCTAGCATCACCCCTTGCTGGACTCATCCATTTTTGACTGTCCAGGGCAGCCTACCAGCTGGCACCTTGAACGAGGCTGAAGCCTGCCAGGTTGGGGGGGGGGGCATTTTCCCTGCCCAGCATATTAAGTGGATTCATGTAAGCCTGTTCTGCCACTAAAAGGAGAAGGAGTGGAAAGGTATTGAGTTTATTATATCCTTGATAGAATTGTAGCCTGAGTCACTAAATTTCCTTTTAAAAAAATCACATAAAGAGATTAGCTGTCTAGTAAAGGGATTAGATTTATTTTGTGTCTCCCCAGAGAAGACCAAATTGGTAAAAGCTACAGGAGGTCAGTTTGACTCAGTTTAAGGAGATCTTCAACTTCATAGGTTGTTGGAATCTTGAAATAAGCGACTTTATCAGATAGTGAGCTTGCCTGCACTGCAAACATTTGAACACAAAAGTGCTTTATAAAGACTCTAGGAGTCTTTGACTCACAAGCCAAATTAGTTTACAGAATAATTAGTCACTTTGGATTTCAGAAGGAGCCATTTTGGATTCTGTTGTTGTTGTTTTCTGAGACAAGGTCTTGCTCTGTATCCCAAACCGACCTTGAACCTAGGATCTTCCTGCCTCAGCCCCTGAAAGCTAGAACAAGAGGTATATGCTGCTAGGCCTGGCCCATTTTGTGAGTAAATGGTAAATTTAGCTCTTTGTCTATATTTGTAGACATATTATGTCTATCATATTATTTATGATATTTGTATATCATAAATTTAGCTAAGGTTGACAGATCCTTAAGATAAAGCTTAGAATCAAAATCTGCCTACAAAATTTCTGTAGTGGTTTTATTATCTTTTTTAAAACACCCTCTGCCTCAACAAAATAGTTTATTACTGCCAAAGGGTGGAATGTGTATTTCTGATGCAGATGCATATGAAGCAGCTGAAAGAAGTTACTAAGCCTGTGCCCGGGGCCAGACACACAGGGAAGGAGACCTGTTATCAGCAGGATGTAAGAAACATGGAAACTCCTGATTTGAGGCAGCATAGCTCATATATGCAGTCAACTATCAAGATCAGAGAGTACTCATTTCCAGTTACGGAATGATTTCTTAGAGGAAAGAAGTCTTTAGTGCATTCATACCTGTGTCTGTAATAAGATGAATAAACACAACTCCATCAAGAAGCTGGAACTTCAGAGAAAAGAAAGAGTCCTAGGTCCCCGAGCTGAGAAGCCTGGGCTGCACGAGCCCAGCCCTTCCCTCACCCTGACTGTGCTTGCTTCCTCAGCGTAATTACAAAGATTAGATGGCGATAGCCTGGAAACCGGGGCATTGTTAAATTAAAAAATTATGCGGAGGAAGTTTGAATTTGGCTGTTTGCGGTTTTTCTGTCTTTACAGAAAGTTAGTCTAGCTGGAAAGAAGTGGGTTAGGGTCGTGATTGCCGCCAGCCTTTGAAGCCAGGCGCCGAAACCGCACGTTCATTTCCCCTCTCGCAGGTTCCCTCTGGTGTCTGGGTTCTTTGAATCTGCAGCTCACTTCTGCCAGAAAGAGACTGGAAATACTGATCAGTGTCACAGTTGCATTCACATAAGTTCAAAGTTGTGTATGTGTTTTTAAAATTCCACTCACCACAAAAGCCAGTTTTCAATATAACCTTAAATTATCAACTTATGGTCTCAAATCCAACTGTATTGGATTTTTAGGGACTTCCAAACATCCTTACAGTAAGAATAATTCTTAGTTAAAATCAACCTCTTGTAGAGGGACATGCCAAATAATAAATGAAATTTAACTGACTGTGTTTGTAAGAGTTAAAGCTAAGTCTTCCACATCAAGAATTAACATTCTGTAGAACAAGAAAATGCCTAAATGATCCTCTTTGCAAATGATTAGTTTTTTAAAATAATATTTTAAGTGAGATATGTGTGCTGAGGTGCTGGCTGACAGTTGATGTGTAATTTTCAGTTTCTGTATAGAACAAGAGTGCACCATTATTTTGGTTAAAAATAAAAGTAAACCTTTGTTAATGGGCTTTTTGGTTACACAATGATAAGGTCAAGTTCCTGTACAGAGTGGCCGACTTGAGAGGGTCTGAAGAGCTCATCTGCTCCTCTAAGGTCCACTTGGGTGCACTGTCTCTTTACAAATAGGGTTTCACAGTCTCCAAGGTCAGGTTGTGGAAATGCGTCCTTGTAGGAGGAAGTGGTAGGTCGTGGGTGCCCTTGCCTGACTCTGGATAGGGTCCCTGCCCACTGCTGAAAGTTATACCTAAGATTTTCATGGTGGGAACCCTGGGATAAGACTTAGCCGACACTTCTAAGAACAGGTGGATTTATTCAGGGTTAGGGTATTTTTATGTTGTAATTCCATTATGTTATCTCTGAGCCTGCCATAAAGTCTCACTAAACATTTTAGTCTGGAGTTGAGCTGAGTGGTAGCGTACACTTGTGATTCAGCACTCAGGAGACTAAGGCAGGAAGTTTGCTGCAAATTTGAGACCAGCCTGGGCTACATATTAAATTTAAGGCCACCCTGAGCTCCATAGTAACACCCTGTCTTAAAATCAAAAAGCAAATGAACAGGAAAAAATAAAGACACATTTTAGTTGGTCTTAACTGTCCTGTGGGGTTCTGTAGTACAAGCATGGTGAGGCAAGCTGATTAAGACAGCCAGAGACATCTGGGGGCCCTTCAGGAGCGTGTAAGCACCCCTGGGATCTCAGGTAGTTAAGGACAGAAACCTAGTGTAGGAGGGAGTCTGTGTCAGTGCTCACGAAGGCTGGAGAAGTCTGAGCCATCTCAGACTAAAATAATTAATTGCCTCGAGGATTAAAGGCAAATTTAGTTTCCCATCTTCCTCTTAGCAAAGCAGCTAAGGAAAAGCCTGGGCTTCTGAGTTCAAAACCTGATGCCATTTTGTACACGAGTTGTTTCACCTCCCTGGGCCTCAGTTTACTCAATCTGTAAGATGTGGCTACTAATGTACATGCCCAATAAATGCTTGTAAAGATTAAGCAATGTGACCCAAGCAAACTGCCCAGCTTGTGTATAGTCAGGGCTCCACACATGTTCGTCATTATTGCTATTTTTAAACTCTTAGCTTGTCCTCTTCCGTAGTCTCCAAGAGCTTAGGATCCCTGCGCTGCTTTTTGTCTACCCAGAACTCCTACATCAACATCCTCTCCAAGCCCGGGCTTGGCACTGGCCGGTGCTCCCAGTTGCCTTTGTTCTCGGCACCTCCCCACACCCTTCCCCAAATCGAAACTCCCTCTCCCTCGGGACAGATCATGGAAGGGAAACATCAAATTAGGATTAACAAGCTGCCCTCCCACATTTATATTTTAAAAGAGAAGCTTGTTAATAAGAAAAATGAATCTCACCTAGAGACTATTATATAACAAGAGATTGACTAACTAGGAAAGAAGAAAATTTAAAGAGAATTTATAAAAGTCTCCAAATATATGAAGGGCTGACATGAATTACAAGGAACCGTAGACAGAGTCTGTGTTGTTCCAGACAGCAGAACACAGCCCACCGAGGAAGTCAAGGAGAGGCAGATTTTTTTTTTTTAGTTTTTTGAGACAGGGTCTCGCTTTGTAGTTCAGGCTGGCCCTGAGCTCAGCCTCAAACTCATATCACAGCAATCCTCCTGCCTCTGCCTCCCGAGTGCTGGGATTACAGGCGTGAGCCACCATGCCTGGCACTGTGGTATGTGGTACTAGTTGCTGCTGGGTGTGAGTCTCCACACCCAGTATGGTATATGGTTACCAGGGATCAAACCTGGGTCCTTGCGCTTGCAAGACAGGCACTGGAACCACTGAGCTAAATCCCCGGCCCAAGAAGAGGCAGATTTGACCTCAACATAGGAAAGAATTTCTCTTACATCCTCTAGTCAAGTGGCGGGTATGCGGAAGGCCACCGACATATTCCTGTTTTTCTTAGCAATTAGAACTGTCAGCTGGTGACTGCTTTGGCTGCAGAGCATTCCTTGTCTCTAAAAGTGTTCATGCCTAATATCAGGATGCTATCCCTTTGGGAAAGAATTGAACTAACTGAATACTGAAGACCCTTCTAGCTATAAAGTTTTAAGACACTTTTATTAATGGTCCAATTTCAACAGAGATATTTTGGAGCAAAGGACTATTTCATGGTCTTTTTTTTCAAAAGTGAAGCAGTTAACACTGAGGTCTTGGAGTTCAAACGCAGGTCAGCCTGCTACTTACTAGCTGTGCAACTCTGGGCAGGTCATCTTTCTTCTCTGTGCCTTCATTTCCTAGTCTGTAAAGCGAAGGCAATGGCGGCATCTCTCTGTCAGTTATAGTAGAAGCTAAATGAGTTACTGGAGTACAGGTAAAAAGTGCTTAGAATGTCTGGCACATAGAAAGTTAATGCTTAGTAAACATGAGTTGTGAGGTATTATCTGATACCCTCATCTTTTCTAGGCTTTTTCATGTTTTTTAGCACATACAGGGACATCTTCTGTCGCATGATTGACCCTGACCTAGACTTTTCCTAAATCAGATGCCAGCCTGGGCCACTGTGAGGAACACACACACCTTCACTCTCCTGTGAGCGGGCTGTCAAGCTAAACAAGCCGGCGGGGCCTGTGACGCGCGGTGTTTGAAGGATCCCGCTGATGAAACACGATCACAGCTGTGGACACCCTCACCCTGCTATATACCTGGCAAATAGTAGATTCCCAGGAAATATTTGTTTAATGATAGATGAACTTGGCAGGGTTATTATTATTGCCTACATTTTATTTATTTTTTATTAGGTAACACATTCACATGATTTAAAATTCAAAAGGAAGAAAAGAATATACGGAGAAAAAAATATTCCTCCTCCTGCCCCACAGCATCCAGTTCCCTTCCTCAAAGGTGACTAACATGACTACTTTCTCATATATCTTTTTAGAAGAACTAGTTTAGGCATAAACAGGCATACATGTTTGCTTATGATGCATATGCATTTCTTTGTCTTTTTAAACAAATAGCATACATGACTCAAGACACGATTATTAAAGTGGCCCCAAATGTGGGAGTGAGTGTGGGCATGCAAATGAGAAATTACAGAAGAAAGAGCTCAGAGGCAGAAAAATCAACCAGGGACTGTTATCTCAATTTCACAGGACTTAGCTGAGACAGAGGGAAGTTAAATCACTTGCCCAAGGCCATACAGCTGGTAAACAGCAGAGTCCAAATTTTGAAACCCAAACAGTCTGCTTCCAGAAGCCATATATGAAAATAGTAAAGAAGATATTTAGGATCCTACAGGAAGACCTCAATACTATTCAGCAGGATTGACAGGGGAAAACCCTGAAGAAGTTTCTATAGAAAGAACTTTTTCCCAGGCTTCAAGTGTGCCTAAAACAGCCGAGTAACCATTTTTTGAATAGGTGTTATTAGGCAGACTTGACTTCACGCCCGTGCCTTTACCGTGCACACCCACCCCACTGCTTTCTTCTAAGAAACTGCAACATTTGGAACTATGTCTCTGCGTTAGAGAACTGGTGTGGTCAGGGCATTACTGAGAATGACAACTATCTCTGCCTATCTGTGGGTCCCAGAATATGCATGTCATTCTGAAACCACAAGGAATGTAGTTTAAGTCCCCTGGTCACATCTCTCAACAAAGATTTATCTGCTCCACTGTTCCCTCCAGAAAGCTTTCTCTTGGATTAAGATGTTAATTCAAAGTGATGTCTACTAATGGGCCTCCCCTAGAAAAGGGCCCATTAAAGGAATTAATTACATTGCATGTTCAGAAATTTACAAGCATAATGAAATGGCTCCCCAGCTATCAGCATATGAGACGGAAACCATTGAAATCAATCATAATGCAGATAAGTTCCTATGAAATGAAATGAAAGTTTGCTGAGATAACTGCAGACTCCGCAAGAAACAGAATAGTAAAAATGTTATTCATGGAACCAATTTTCATTCAATGAGGGGATTTTATTAAATATAGATCATATTTTCCCAAACATGTGAGGTTCTTTCTATCACCTTTCACTGGAGGCCTAAATTTGCCAATTATTAATATTGCCAATTAACTTTGAGATACAGTGTTGAGGTTTTTGTTTTAATTTTTAAATAAGAAAACAGTTCTTTCTAGTCAACAGAACTTAGGATGGATTTAGATACACTGTCTTGCTATCAAATTCTAGAAGATGACAGAATTATCTTCTCTAGAAGTTCTCAGATTATTTTTAACACAGTGCTACCTCTCCTTGAAATAGATTAAATCACTTTTTGCTCGCTTATTCCCCTGTGTGTACCAATTTTCACACTGAAAATCTCCAGAAATGACAATAACAGAATAAAAGATAAAGGCAGATTAAGTGTAGTGCCAGGGATTGTGCTGGTAAGTGGCAAACCACTATTAGTTTCTAAGTAGGTTGGGAGCTGATTCAGTGCAGCATAACATGGAAAACCTACTAGAGATCTGTCAAAGTGTGGATTTTAGTCTTAACTTTGGTTTTTTTTATTTATTTAACTATCAGTTCTCTGTTTCTTTAGCTGCAAAATGTGAGCGGTGAAACCTCCCTCCTACCCAGAGGTTTTACCAGCTAGTGGAAGCATTGCATTATGATGGTCTACTCTAAATCTGGTACCATCCCTGTAGTTCCTGTGCGTGGGCTCCAGGATAAGTACAGGGATGGCGAACCTTCCAGAGCTCTCAGTGATAACAAGCAGCCTACTGTGGCACACGTGCCATAGGTTCCCATCACTGGCTTAGTGGAAGACTGGAAGATGCCAGAGGAGGGGGATACAGTGTGTTATCCATCAGCGATTCTAGAGAAGTTCTCTTCACCAGGAAGCAAAGGAGACCAGACTTCGGTCCCTGCTCAAAGCCTTGAAGTTACTATTAAAGCAGAAGTGAGATGCTTTCGAACCTAATCTATGGTTAACTGAAACATGAGCTCCGTCAGAATCAACTGTGCCTTTAGTATGAGGCTCAAGGGGGCATTGGTTTTATTAATGGAATTCACTTATAATAGGACAGTTGTTAATGCACGATAGATCCTTTAAGAGATTATGACGATGATACACTGTGTAGAGTGATTTAGAAAACTTGCAGAGGTTACAAGATGATCGGACACCTTTCAGCATCTTGTTACTGCTTATATTGTACGTGCTTCTTAGAACAGAGAGGCTAAACAAAATCTAACATGGTTCTAGCTGAAAGTCATTAGTCTAACAGTTCTGATGGAAACTCTTCAACCAGTTCTGCAACCAAAAAGACGAACAGCTTGAAACTGCCAGGTATCAGTATTATTGTAATATTCCCTTTTATCAAAAACCTATAACTGAAATTTATAGGTAAGAATTTACAGTAAGCAGAAAGTACTTGGAAACTTGTCAGTTAGGTTTCCCATTATAGAAGAACTGCTGTAAGCTTTTTAACCATCTAAAGCCAGAGAATTTAAAAAAAAAAAAAACTTTCATAATTAGTTTCTAAGGAACTTAAATAAAGGTCATACATGAAACTCAGAGAAACTTTTAATTAGTATTTCCAGTAGGAGCATGATAATAATGCTCCTAAGGAAAAAACTGATTTCTTTCTTTTAGGAGAGGCTTATATAAAATAACCATCAAAGTCTATTTTTAATTTATTTCTAAAGGTAAGAGTTAACTAAATCACTTTAAAATGACTTCATTTCCTGCTGCTCCCCTAGCCTCTTCAAAATTGAGACTACAACAAATATTTGCATAGGTTTATTATTCACATTTAATCATGAATAATTCACTTTGTACAGACAGCTGGGTAAACAAGCTATTTGGAGTTTCTTTTTTCTAGATTTTTTCATTGGCTGAAAGGAAATGACACTGTAGTGATTTTATATGCTCTTCAGTGCCATCGTGGACTCTTTCTCCGGGGCAGGATTTCCTCACCCTTGCAATTTTTTTTTTTTTTCACTTTATCTCTCTGTCAGTTAGTGGGCTGCAACTTACCAATATAACATTTTGTATCACAGATATCTTAGTTACTTAGTTCTGTAGTCTGCAAGGCAACATAATCTATATGTTTCTCATTTTTCATGTTAGAAATTTTTAAAACTATGGATTTGCTTTCATGTGGAAACTGGGTTCTGAGAAAAGATCTTTCCAAGTTCATTCTGCCTTGTCATTATTTCCTTTATCTTTTGCTGTCAGTCATTAACAATTTCACAATTATTTGAATATTTACCACAAAGCTGGTTTTCATTTCCCTCTGCTCCTTCCAGGCCTACGTGAGGGAGTGTAGCACGTGTGACTGAGCACAGGTTTTACCCAAAGCATTTCAACCTCTGGGTGAGGGGGGAGAATTTACCAAAGGTCAAGGATCCTTCTAGGTCTTTGGACGTCATTAACCAAATTGTGATAGTATACCAAGTGGTTTAGGAGAGAATTAGGTTTTCCGTAACTTATCTGTGCCCAAATGAGGAGGAGTTATAGCATATCCTTGGGAAATCTCTGCTCTTTATCATGGCCTGGCAAATGACTGAGAATCGTAGCCACCCACCAAAAGCCATGCACCTACCCTAACTGTGTTAGTTGAAGATGAACATAGGGATAGGGAGATATATATTATATATATCCATAATATATATTTTATATATATACATATGTATATCCATAATATATATTATATATACACATATATATATATCTATAATATATATTATATATATATAACATTCAGCAACATATATCCCCAAAATGTGAATATCATAGAAAACATGGCAAGTAGCATAACAGAGAAAAGTATAATTTGACTAAGTTGAAAGTTAACATCTTACTCATTTAATAAGCACTTAATGTTGACTGTGTCCTGGATATATTCTAAGCACTATACCTCTTAACTCTCATTTTCATAACAACCCTTTCAGATAGGTCTAATCTTTATCCTCACTTTGCAGATGGAATTAAAGCACAGAGAAAGTGAATAATTTGCTTAATGTCACCAAAGGAGTGGAAAAGCCAGGATTTAAACCAGATAGTCTGTCTTCACAGTCTGTGTTTAACTACCACACTTATAGTAGAAAGTTTGGAAAATTAGAAAAGCAGAAGACAGAAAAAGTTGCCAGGCATGGTGGCACATCCTTGTTACCCATCCACTCAGGAGGCTCCGGCAGGCAGATCGCCAAGCTCAAGACCAGCCTGGGCAACTTAGTGAAAGCGTATGTGAGAATAAAAAATAAAAAGGGTGTGTGTGGGGGGGTGTCGCTCAGTGAACCCCTGGGTTCAATCTCCGTATTACATAGAGAAGAATATCCACACACTGTGACCCATGTTAGCATACTTCATATGTGTATACTGCAGCATTTAATTTAGCAAACTATATCTCTATCAATTTCCTGATTTTTTTTTCCAGTTAATTATACCTTTTGAACATGCTTTCATGTGAAGAGATTAATTTGATTGAATGTTCAAACCATTTTCTCGGTCTGCTCTCCAAATACCAGTCTAGTCAAGTTTGGAATCACTCATGGTTGGTGGGGTGAAAGAGGGGGCTGCCGATGTAGCAGTTGCCTCCTTTCCCCAGACTCAAAGAGCTGCCCTGAAAATGGACTGCGCATAACCTATTTTAAGCAACCTGAAAAAAAGCACTGTAGCCTAAAAACACAGTGTGACACGTCCCTTCAACACTTTTCATATTCTGACAGTTCACGTTAATAGTTTTCTTAGGGATGAGGTGGGGGTAGTGAGCCTTGGTGTGAAGAAAAATGTAGGCTAGTCAACAGGAAACCCAGAGTCCTCGATACCGCCCTGTGGCCTCGAATTGTACCTTGGCATGGCTGTGTTCTCTTTCTTTGATAGATGTTGTCAAACAAACAATTAAATAACATGTTTAGAAAAACTTTTGCCTAATTTAACAAAACCGTCATTATATGCTAAGGCATCCAAGAGCAGTCTACAAAGCCAAGACAGTAGTGATCACTGTCGTGGCCAGTTATACCTTTTGGCCAAGTCACATGTCATCCTGACAACAGCCAGAGAGGTAAACAGCTCAGGTGAGCGCTGACCTAACCTGAAAAGCTGCTGTAGCACAAGGAAATTGGCTTGAAAAGACTTTCTCATTTTTCCTCCTCGTTAATTGAGTTTCTAGCTCTAATTAAAGAGGCAGAAACACAAAACAACATTCAAAAGAGAAGGTCAAAGAATGACAGACACCCCGCTCTGAGAAGAAAAATAATAAAATATCCCCAAGTCTCAAGATGTCACTAGAAAATGTGGCAGCGCTGACCCTTCTCTGTCCCTGAGGCATTTTAACCATTTTCCTGAGAGGAAGTAAAGAGGAAGGATAAGAGCTAACCTCAAAGGGCTCCCTCTGGGAATTCCGTTCATATGCAAATAAATTTCCACAATAAGTAACTTTAAAAGTGAGCGAGCAAGTTCTCCTTTGAGCATCCTGTCCAGTGTTCTAACTTGAATCAGGCTACCAGAAAATCAAGTGTATCTTAATTGCTACGTCAAACTTGGAATTTTTGGAAACCAAAACTCTCCATTTGAATCCTGAAATCCATCTTCTACTTTCTCTTTAAAGCACCCTCCCATCCCTGCTTCCCCCAGTTCTGGATCCTAGGTGCCCTCGGATCTCTTGAAGGCAGGAGTCATTTGCCATTTAAGACGTTGTACCAAGCTGCCAAGTAAATGAAATAAAAATTTTCTTTAACTCTAAAAGCAAGGTCAAATCTCTTTGTTTCAAGTGTTTTTGTGAACTAGTTCAAATTACGTCTGAGTTTTTCCTTCTAATCTCGGGGGAATGACAAGCCATTGGGACAGGACAGGGAACAGGTCAACAATTCCAACCAGCAGTCTGTGAGCTGTTGAAGGTCACCACTTCATCCACCAGTCTTCAGAGTCCTAAGACACTCTGCCAGACTTGCTGTCCTGGAAAACCTAGGCCTTTTTTCCCACAAACTCACTCTCCCTCCATTTCAGCTCCCGTAAGTCCTACTGGAGGGGCAGTTTATAGTGGGCAGTGACATATTATCACAAGGCGGTGACATAAATATCTTAAGGTCTTCAAGACTGTTTACTAGCTGTGTGAGGTTGGGTGGAGAGGCCATCACCTCCTGAGTATTATCTGTAAAATGACATCATAATTCTTTATAAATGCATGCGTGGTCCAGTGGTAGAATTCTTACCTGCCATAATTCTTTACAAATGATGGACAAGTGAAATCACTTGAAATGCTGTATATGTCAAATAAATTCTTTCTCTCTCCTAAAGTAAATATCAGGCACTGACCTCTGTTGCCCAGAGGGCTGCACTAGCCTCCTGACCAGCCTCCCCACCTCTAACATGGTTTATCACATCTCCTCCATTCTGGCCAAGGAGGTGGAATCTTGCCAGAATCCAAGTTCATCTGCTGCCTAAAGCCTCTAGCAGGTCCAGTGCGCCCCGGGTCAAGTCCAGAAGTCTTGTTGCTCTGTACTGTGGCCCTTGCTCTACTCACCAATGCCCCTCGTGCCCGACTCCTACTTGTGTCATGCTGTCTTCCACCTCTATGGCTTTGAGAAAGTTGCTTTCTCATCCTATAATGTTCTTCTCTCCCAGGGGACTTTCTAACTTCTATTCATGCTTCAGGTTGCAGCTTAGGCATCATTTCCTCTAGCAAATGTTTATGAGTTATCATAGCTTCCCTGCATCCCTCCTGTTCCCATCCTGCACCCAGTAGCTGTGTAGGCTGCCTGCTTCTGCCACCGTAAGCTCAGAGAGGATGAAGAAGAGAAGCTCTGCCTCCTTCCTGACCCAGAGAAAGCAAGGAAGATGGAGTGAACAAATATCCCTGGCACTCTCTTGGAACGTAGAAAGTGCTCAATTATTATTATTTTTTTTTTTT
>PVIR01016386.1:0-36411 GCA_004026965.1 Petromus typicus | reverse complement strand
GGCCATTGCCCTGCTAGGTATATACACACAAGAATTAAAAGACTCATATCACAGTGACATATGTGCACCCATGTTTATAGCAGCCCAATTTGTGATTGCTACATCTTGGAAACAACCCAAGTATCCATCAACTGGAGACTGGATAAAAAAGCTGTGGTTTTTCTACAGAATGGAGTATTACTCTGCCATAAAAAAACGATAAGTTTGAATCATTTCTACTTAAATGGACATACCTTGAGGATATCCTCATAAGTGAAATAAATAGGGCACAGATAGGTACATGTTGCATCTCTTCTCTGGTATGAGAAAATGGAGATGTAAATGAGTCCTAGAATTGTATGTTATATGTTGTGAAATAGAAAATACTCAAAGTAAAATAGGGTGAAGAGGGAAAAATAATGGTATTATAACAAAAAAGAAAGGAAATAAATTTTATGTATGTAGGGGGGTGGTAGGGTGGGTAGGGCTATGGGAAAAATGAGGATTAAGTTGTGTCTTATATTGGTACAAATCCCCATTATGGAGTGCAATCATGATGCATATATGTAATACACCAATAAAGATTTAAAAAAAAGCTTCTGCACAGTGAAGGAAACCAAAAACAGAGCAAAAAGGCAACCAACAATGGGGGAAAAAATCTTTATCAGCTGTTTCTCAGGCAAAGGGCTACTATCTAGAATACATAAAGAGTTTAAAACAATCAGCCCACCCAAATTTAAAGACTCAATTAAAAAATGGTCATCTGAAATGAACAGATACTTTTCAGAGGAAGAAGTAAGAGCAGCTAAGAAGTATATGAAGAAATGCCCAACATCATTAGTCTTTCGAGAGATGCAGATGAAAACAACACTACACAAAGAATGGCTGCCATTTCAGAATTAGCCAGCAGCAAATGTTGGCGAGGCTGTGGAGAAGAAGGAACCCTTCTACGCTGTGGGTGGGATTATAGATTCATACAACCCCCGTGGAGATCAGTTTGGAGATTTCTCAAAAAGCTAGGATTGGAGTCCCATTTGACCTGGCCATCGCTCTGCTAGATATATACACAAAAGAATTAAACGACTCATACTACAGTGACATATGTGCACTCATGTTTATAGCAGCTCAGTTTGTGATTGCTACATCTTGGAAACAACCCAAATGTCCATCAACTGGAGACTAGATAAAAAAGCTGTGGGGCCGGGGAGTTAGCGCAGTGGTTCCGGTGCCTGTCTTGCAAGCTCAAGGACCCGGGTTCAATTCCCCGGTTACCACATAACAATACTGGGTGTGGAGACCCACACCCAGCAGCAACCAGTACCACATACCACAGTGCCGGGCGTGGTGGCTCATGCCTGTAATCCCAGCATTTGGGAGGCAGAGGCAGGAGGATTGTGATGTGAGTTTGAGGCTGAGCTGAGGGCCAGCCTAAACCACAAAGTGAGACCCTGTCTCAAAAAAAAAAAAAAAAAAAGCTGTGGTTCTTCTATAGAATGGAGTATTATTCTGCCATAAAAAATGATAAGTTTGAATCATTTATACTTCAATGAACATACCTTGAGGATATCCTTGTAAGTGAAATAAATAGGTCACAGATAGGTAAATATTGCATCTTTTCTCTGCTATGAGAAAGATGTAAATGAGTTCTAGAGTGTATGTGATATATTATGATATAGAAAATACTCAAAATGAAATGAGGTGAAGGGGGAAAAATAATGATATTATAACAAAAATGAAAGGAAACAAAGTTTATGTATATAGGGGGTTGGTACGGTGGGTAAGGCTATGGGAAAAAATGAGGATTAAGTTGTGTCATACTGGTACAAGTTCTCATTGTTGAGTGCAATAATGATGTGTATATGTAATATACCAATAAAGATTTTAATAAAAAATTGGTACTTTAATTTTTTGATTAGTGCACATTTGTAGTACATAATAATTGCATTCTTTGTGGAGAGTTGGTACATGTGCATAGTACCTCTTAATTCTTTTTCAAAAAAATCTACTTCTTGTCTCTCCATTTGTTGAACTCCTTCTCATACTCAGCAATGATTTTTAATGAGAAAGGGAATGTCAATAAATATAAACATTTTACCCTGGCATGATGGTGTACACTTGTAATCTCAGCACTCAGGAGGCTGAGTCAGGACGATCAGTGTGAACAAGGTCAGCCTGAATGACATAATAAGAACCAGTCTCAAAAAACTAAACAAAACAAAACAAAGCAACAACAGCAAAAGCTCCAATTTTTTTGTGCCACGTGGAGTTCACTAGTTCATAGAAAAGTCTTTCAAAAAAGCTTTAAAGATGAATTACACAGTTTTCTTACATAAACAATATCAGATTTGCTGACATTTTCTGACATGCTAAGTTGTTCTCAGAGATACAAGTTGTGGCAGATATTTTTGAATATCAAAACAAAAGCACAGTTTAATTCATTGTGGCAAAAGGAGGCATTGTAACATCAAGTATGGCAGTAATTGCTTTTAAAAACAAATGCTAAATAGGACATTTTAGAAATAGAGTGTTTGAATTATTTTTATTATGTTGCGGAGAGTAATGCATTATTTTAAAAGAATTTCCTGTTTTCTTCAAAAGTAGGAAATGGAGGGCCCAGGGATTTAGCTCAGTGGTTCCAGTGCCTGCCTTGCAAGCGCAAGAACCTGGGTTCGATCCCCGGTAACCACATACAATACTGGGTGTGGAGACTCGTGCCCAGCAGCAATCAGTACTACATACCACAGTGCTGGGGGTGTGGTGGCTCATGCCTGTTATCCCAGCACTCGGGAGGCAGAGGCAGGAGGATTGCTGTGATGTGAGTTTGAGGCTGAGCTCAGGGCCAGCCTGAACTACAAATCGAGACCCTGTCTAAAAAAAAAAAAAAAAAAAAAAAAAAAAAAAAGATAGGAAATGGAATAATATAACTTGCTTGAAATATTCCAAATTAAACTTTCAGACTTTTGAGCTCCTCATTAAAATAAAAATTAAATGCCCTCTGGTGAGTTTCTGAGAAAAAATAATTGACAGCAGAGAGGGTTTAATTCACTGGCTGTTTTACCAGTTCTGTCACCAGTTTTTGTGCAGCTGGGGAAAGGGGTTGGTGAGTGAGTAATTTAATACACACAGGCAGTTTTGTGTCATTTTGCTTTGCTCTACTCTTCATTGTGAGATTTTTTTTTTAAGCTAAGGCACCAGTAAAAATTAAGGCAATAAAATGAATTTAAAACTAGATCTTCAAATTGCTCTATCATAATGTAGTAAAATGATAATTTAAAAATTACTCATTTAAAAACAAATCCTAAAGTCATATTGCTCTAAAAATTAATATATTATATACACATCATAGATATATTATACATGTGTATATTAGATTGAACATTCCTAATGTGAAAATCCAAAATCGGAACTGCTCATGACGATGTAAAACATCTTGAGCTCTGACGTGACAGATTAGGTAGAAAATTCCACAGCCTATCTCTTCTAACGGATCTCAGTCAAAATGTAGGTGCACCAAGGAGATGTATGAAATAATCTTCATGCTATCCATATAAGGTGTACATGACACATAAATGAAGATTTGGTGTAGACTTTGATCCCATCCTTAGGATATTTCATTATATATGCAAATACTGCAACAAAACTTGAAAAAGTTTGGAATTTGATCTCAAGCATTTCAAGTAAAGGGTACTCATTACTATCTTAGAGATGATAAAAAGTATTTTGGTACTACTAATAAATAATATAAAGCATTGGTTTAAAAAAATCCAGAATGTACTAATAAGAATACAGAATAAATATAATAAGATCTACTTGAGGGATGATTTGAAGAAAGTTTCATTCTTCAGGCACTTTGCCCACCCCTGGCTACTGCTCTTGACCCACAGCTGATGACTAGAATTCACTGCAGCTGGCCTGGCCTACTGCTTAGATGGCATCTCAGTCCTGACGGTTGTAATGTACAAATTCAGTGTCTTGTCTTGGTTCTATTGAAGCAACCTCAGGACTATGGAATTGGCAATGATTTCAGCAATCACATTAAGATACTGTGTTAGAATATGTGGTTGTGCTGTAGTTTAACAAAATGACTCCAAAAATAGCAACACTCATGATGACTGTAAATTATTAATCAGGGCAGTGGCACCTGGGAGGTACAAGTTCCAGAAGCAGCTGACCAAGCAAGTTTTATACAGAGAACAGGACACTCGCTGTCCTTGAACCATGAAAGAAGCCATAAACTTCTCTTCATAGGCTTATTCAAAGAGGCTATAGTGATTTAGGGGGTTGTTTTGTCTTCAGTTAAAAAAAAAAAAAAGCCTGATATTTATGAAAGAAGGCAGAGTAGAAACACTGCAACATACTCAGACTGCTTCTTGACCGAGGCTGCCCCTTCGCTCATGTGGAGAACTTGTAGAGCATACGAGGGGCACTACTATTTAAATACAGCAACAACAAAATTATCAGGATGTTGAAATGTGCAGCCATGGCTGAGAACTTTTGTTTTATAACTGTGATCATCATTGCGTCTGCTCCGATTCTACTTGTAGACACTCTAGAGAAAATGGCATGCAGTTCTCTTTACCATTAATAAATAAAAATAGACCAAATATACAACTGATCTTGATTTTGAGATACGGGAAATGTCTTTGTTACTTTTCTTGTTGATGAGACAAAAATCCCTGACACTCAAGGTTAAAGGAAGAAAGATTTATTGTAGCTCACAATTTGGAGAGGTTTAAATTCATAGCTGGCTGGCTCCAAGACAGGGTGACGTGGCACAGGGGCATCACAGAGGAGAAATAATTCATGGAAGTCAGAAGGCGGTAAAGCGGTGAAGCAGCCAGTGACAGTAGATGCTCTCCTTCTGTCCATTATGTGCCGTCCAGGCTACCTGCCCTTAGGGTGGTAGAATGTATGGTTATGCTGCAGTTTAATAAGATGACTCCAAAAACAGCAACACTCGTGATGACCAGGGTGTGATACCCTTAACCCCAGCAACTCACATTTAATCCCAGCAGCACGTACCCTAGGCCCAGCCATCTCTGAAAAACACCTATGATTGCATGAAGTGTGGGAGGATATCTAGATAGAAGACATAATGGATGTCTCTTAATCCAGTCAACAAAAGATAATACTATCTTATCCTATCAATAATTTAAGTGACTACCAGAACAAAATTCAGTATCCTATAAAGGCAGATGATATAATCTGAACTGCCTACAATATGTCATTCACATTGCCAACCATATAATAAATTAGACATGTGAAGAAGCAGAAAAATGTGACTTGTGATCAAGGGAAAAAAAATCAGTCAGAAAAATGGATTCTAAAATCATCTAGATGTTGAATTTAGCAAACAAGGACTTTGAGCAGATAATGTAAAAATATCTAAACACTTAAGGGAAGAGATAGTTTTCAAGAATGTGTATATAAAAAATCTTAGGAGAGAAACAAGAGTATAAAAAAGACCAAACTAAGATTCTAGAACTAAATGCAAAATATATAAAAAGAAAATTTCACCATATAATAGTAGACTGCAGGAGAAAGTGTTAATCAGTGTAAAAATAGAATAACAAAATTATCAAATATGGACAATAAAGAGAAAAAATGATTTAAAAAATAAACAGTGCTGAGCTGGGGATTTAGCTCAGTGGTTCTAGCGCCTGCCTTGCAAGTGCAAGGACCCAGGTTCGATCCCCATAACCACATAAAATACTGGGCGTGGAAACCCATGCCCAGCAGCAATCAGTACCACATACCACAGTGCTGGACATAGTGGCTCACACCTGTAATCCCAGCACTTGGGAGGCAGAGGCAGGAGGATTGCTATGATGTGAGTTTGAGTCTGAGCTCAGGGCCAACCTGAACTACCAATCGAGACCCTGTCTCAAAAAAAAAAAAAAAAAAGAATAAATAAAAATAAAAATAAAAAATGCAGTGCTTTGGTAGCCTGTAGAACAATTTCAAGTACTTTAAAATATATGTGATGAGAATCCCTGTAGAAGTAGGAAGAGAGTAATAGAAAAATTATTCAAAAAAACCATGGCTGTGGTCCCTCAAATTTGATAGATAAATATTGATATCCAGATCCAAGATATTCAGGGAATGCCAAAAAGCACACAGAGAGAGCTCCATGTACTGATAGAATACAACACCAGCAACTGCAGAACTACAGCTGGAAATGTCAGCAGCGCAAGTAGCACTAGAGAAGAAACACGGCAATGGTGGAGGCCTGCTTTTCTCATAGCCACCTGGGCACCTATTAACGTACAAGTCCCTGAGCTCCATCCAAACACATTAAGTCAGAATCACCCAGGAGCCGTGTGGTTAATAGACAACTCGAAAATTTTCACTGTGGGAAATTAGGGAAGTGCTGGAATTCCCTGTATTGAGGCGTGGCCTACTGGGAATTGTCCCGGAAAAGAAGAGAAACACTGTTTTCTTAGTGTGAAACGTTTTAAAAGGTTCTGTGAAAGCAAATAGTATTTGCTTTGTTTTTTAATGTTTCAAAAGTTGATGTGTCTGAATAGACGAAAGGATTGAGCTGTAACAAACTTTAGCTAGTGGGTGGGGAATCTATAAAATCAATATGTTTTGGATGGAATGTTTTCATTCATGATTCTTGTCCAGAAAATTTAGATAATCTTTTTTTTTTTTTCCAAGGCAGTTTGATTACATAGTCCAGGCTGGGCTTAAGCTTTCATTTCCTCTGACTCAGCCCACCAATTACTGGGATTTCAGGTGTACTCTATTATGCCCAGATAGCTAAGCATTTTAATAGTGTGTAATATTCTTCCTCTTGTGTGAAGTGGAGAGAGACTGATAGCATTATGGTCTTGTGACCGGGTGTACAACATGACAAGATTTATGTGATTTATGTGAAGCCAGGCAAGTATTATTAAACAATTCCTTTAAAAATATAATCAGATCATGTTACTACACAATGAAAGTTTGCTAGATGGGAGGATTACACTTTAGCTAGGACTAGAATATTTCAACTTGTCCAAGAGGGTTTACAACATGATTTGTGCCTGAGAAAATAATACCAGGAGGCAAAGATGTGATCGTTAACTGACTATTTAAGCTATTATTACGATCAACCATGACATCACTCTCGCCCAGTATATTTCTGCATTTACTGAATTTCATGGTTTTTAGCTTTGGAGTAATCTGCTTGTAATTACTAAAACTGTCTGGGTTCAAGTTTCAGAAACCAACTCTGCAATTATTTTGAATGGAAAGGGAATTTACGGGAAAGAGGCCCAGGCGTTTCAGTGCACTGTTCACAGGCAGGACCTGTGAGAGCTCCAGAGGCCTGAACATTTGTGGGCCTCTCTTGAGTGCGCTGCCCTTGCTGTGACTTGTACCAACAGTTGCCGGTGTGTTTCTTCCTGTCTCTTCAAAGCCCCAGTTTTCTGTGTGAGAGAGTGTGACGAGTTTATCTTGGGTCACTTGTCCTCTGAAGGACTGACTGTACATGGGGGCCACAGGCTTAGGGCAACTATGACACAGTTGCTGGGGTGGGTGGCGAAGTTAGTATCCTCATCTACTTTACTTGCAGTCACGGGTACCATTCTTATGCCTTCCGGTCTCCCTTTGCGTAGTGACCTCTAAATGAATTCATTCATGACACCTCTAGCCTTTGGCTTTCTTCTGACTTCGAGTACCCATCTTGGCTTTCTGCTGTGCACTGCATCTGGACAATCTGCTTTGTTCCAGACTCAGCTTTTCCTGTGTTCATCCCTCTGTAGCCTAAACCCTAGTGTGCATGTACACTCTGGTGGTTAAGGACATCTGAAGGTCAGCAAAATGCTCTCACTTCGGGTTGAGTGGTGGAGGCAGATGGGTCAAGGGAGTATGTCTTGTTCCAGCTGGGCCTTGAGTTAGACCTGAAGGTGGAGAGAGGAGCGATTGACTGCGACTAGGGTCTCCCAACCCTATTTTCAGGGCTTCACGATCCATGGTTTTGCTCCATTCACAGGCTCTTGCCTCACTTCTGCTCGTCCAGTTCTATCCACCTTTCTAGACCTGGACTTAGCCCAGATTGTACCCTCTGCCTGTGATGCTGCTCTGACTCCTCTTTGTCTTGATACCCCAACCTCTTACTTAGCTCTCTGTTGGCCAGGCTGGGCCTGAAACTTCACCTTACATGGCCTGGCCACTGATGCTGAAGTGTGAAACCCTCAAGGGCTCTCCCTGAAGACTCTTCCTTTCCTATGTTAATGCTCCTCTCCTCCAGCTGAACTTAAGCTTTGTGAGGGTTTGATAGTGTTTGTTTTTCTCCTTCTGGTTTCCTAGAGCCTTTTCCTTGGATGGAAAACATGGCTGTCCCCCAGGAGTCTGAGCTCTTTTCTAATCCTAGTCTGATTCCAATCTCATGTCTTTGCCTAGTTTTACCTGGCTGCTCCCACCTATAGTTATTTCTCCTTCTGCTTCTCCACAGTGTGGGTTGCCTATTGCCCTCATTGGCTGTGTGCAGACTGCAGTGGCAGGTTGGGAGAACAGAGCTGAGCCAAGCTGGCCCCAGGACCAGCCTCAGGGCATTTTTGTAGCAGGGCCATGGCCTCCTACAATACCCCCAGAGGAGAACAGGAAGATGCCCATCTCTACTTCCTGCACAAGTTCTCCAAGAAAGTGCCTGTGGCTGGAAGAGGAGCACAATGACAGAACTCAACTGCGGTAAGCTGGTTGTTCTCTCTTGTAGCTTGCTAGAAGGAATTCTGTTTTGGTGTCAATATTCTTTGCTGAAGAATTAGGGCTATTGATATGCCACTGAAATAAATGGTTATTAGGCAGTTTATCTCCTTGAAATCTTACAATGTCTACATTTCATTCAAGGGAAAGGCAGTAGAGCCCTTAAAATAATAATTCCAGGCATAGTGCAATAGATCCTCTTTCTCATTCACTTTGCTTCAATCACAATGACTTGTTATTTTTTAAATGCCAAATTCTTTACTTGATACAGACCTGTTGTTTTTATATTTCATCTCAACTTTGGTTGTATTTTTCCAATAATTTGTTTTCCATCAGATTTGTTAAATTTGTTGACAAATACTGTTCATAATATTGGCTTATGATACTCTTAAATTGTTCGTAAATTTCTCTAATTATCAATTTTTGAGTGTCTGGGATTGAACCCAGAGCTTCACACATGTCATGCAAGCGCTTTACCACTGAACTGTGCTCCCAGACTTGATTATCTCTCTGATGTCTGTGGGATCTGTAGTAATATCTCTTCCTCTCAGCTCTTCTCAACCCTCCTCTTTCTTTTCCTTTTCCTCCTCTTCCTACCCTCTTTCTTGCTTCCTTTATTCTGTCCCCATGTCCCCATGTCTCCATCTCCTTCTTTTTCTTCCTGATGTGCCATTTTTTTTTTCATAATTTGTTTGGCTAGAGACTTGGGATTTTATTTTCTAAAGAACTAAGGTTTTTTGTGTCATTGACTCCTCTACCACCATCGTCGTCGTTGCCATCTTCCTTCTCCTCCTCCTTCTTCCTTCTTCGTCTTCCTCTTCTTGGGATTGAATTTAGGACTATGTGTTTGCCAGGAGGTGTGGTGCCACTGAACTACATCCTCAGCCCTGCCATTGATTTTTTCCTTCTGTCTTCTGAAGTTTATTTTATTTTTCATTAGTTTATGTTCAGGACCTTATTATTTCTTTTCTTTAACTTGCTAGTAGTTTATTAAGGGGGAAGCTTACATTCTTGATGTTAGAACTTTCTTTTCTATTACAGGTGTTCAAAGATACAACTGTTTCTGTTTCTGTAAGGGTTAGATACAGTATGCAAGTTTTGATAGGTTGTTTTCATTTTCACTTAGTCCAAAATAGTTTCTAAATTATCTTGTGGTTTATTCTTTGATCCATGTTATTAAATTTTGCATTATGATTCAGTTAGCTTATATGCTTTTAAAACTTTATGCTGAAAAATTTTAAGTGTACGGCAAAGTTGCAAGAATAATATAGAAGGTACCCCTAAGCCTTTCAACTGATTTTGCTACTAACATTTTAACTCTCCTCTTTTCCCATATTCTTATTACTATTGTTTTTGTTGCATTGTATTTTTTTTTTTTTTTTTTTTTGAGACAGGGTCTCACTTTGTGGTTCAGGCTGGCCCTCAGCTCAGCCTCAAACTCACATTACAGCAATCCTCCTGCCTCTGCCTCCCGAGTGCTGGGATTACAGGCGTGAGCCACCACGCCCGGCACTGTGGTATGTGGTACTGGTTGCTGCTGGGCGTGTGTCTCCATGCCCAGTATGGTATGTGGTTACCGGGGAATCGAACCCGGGCCCTTGCGCTTGCATGACAGGCGCCGGAACCATTGAGCTAACTCCCCGGCCCTGCATCGTATTATTATTAATACATTTTATAATATGTTGACATCATAACATTTTTACCCTCTAAATGCTTCAACATGTGTGTCTTAAGAACAAAGACATTCTCTGTATAATTACAGAACAACCAGAAAATTCTGGAAATTTAACGCTGATGTATTTGTATCTACAATAATTGATACCCAAGTTTACCAAGTTTCTCATTAATGTCTGTTGCAATCTTCCCCTGCCCATCTAGATCTATTCAAGAGCACGATTTGCATTAAATTGCCATGCCTGTTTAGTTTTCTTGAATTTGAAACAATTCCTTAGCCTTTGTTTTTGTATCATTGGCAACTTTGGCAAATACAGGTCAAAAGTTTTCTCAATTTGAGCTTACTTCCTCCTAATTAGAGTCAGGTTATGTGTATTTGGCAGAAACATCTACATAACTGATGACATATCTTAGTGCATCAATCACATCAGAGGTTACATAGTATTAAGTAGTCCCATTTTTGGTGATGTTCAGTTGGATTATATGATTAAAGCAGAATTTGACAGATTTCTCCTATGCCTGGCTATTTTCAGATTTGTTCTAGATGTTATTTTATCTTTCTCCAGAAGATTTATTTCTGCTTTTTGCTGACACATAAAGATGGATCACCTTATTTTTGTTAGCGATAGAGGTATTTTATAGATGGGCATTAATCTTTTAAGAGCTAGTCTATTTTTGGCTCACCTTTCTCCTAAAAGTTTAGTACTTAAGGATCCCAGCCGAAGGCTGAGGGAGTTTATAGGGCCTGTTCTCTTCTGTATCTACTGTAAACCTATTACTCAGGCTGAGAAGATCACCAGGAATTTGAAATCAGCCTGCACTATAAAGTGAAACCTAGTCTAACACCCCCAAACAAAACAAAACAAAAAATAAAAATTATTGGCTTCACCCTGATTGGTTGTACAGAGTAAGTAGGCTATATGAAAAGTCAAGGGTGAGCTCACAGATTCAATTAGTACAGTAATAATACATACAAAAACAGGGGAAAGCAAGCATATATATGTGTGAATAAAAGAAAACAACTTAAAATTCTTGTGAGTACTTTCTCAGGGATAGTATGCTTATGTTGATGGATTACTTTCATCTAATTGATAAATGCATCCAAATTAATCATTTTGTATGTATCCTAGAATCGCATTTAATGCGTATGGACTGTTCTTTTTTTGTTTCATTTTTTATTAGTACATGCCTACATGTCTGTGATATATAATAAATACAATTCATTATGGAGAGTTGGTATACATACGATATCTTAATTCTTTTTATTTCCCCATCTTTCTTAGTTATTTTTGTTGCTGAGATAAGATTAAAGGAGGAAATGTTTACTGTAGTTCACAGCTTGTGGAGGTTTCAGTCTATAATTGGCTGGCTCTGAGTCAGGGTGGCATGGCAGAGGGGCATCACAGAAGAGAAACAGCCCATGGTAGGCAGAAGGCAGCAAAGCAGCCAAGTAGGGAAGCAGTGGTAGCTTCCTTCCTTATGTCCTATCCAGGATATATGCCTTTAGGGCAGGTAGCGCTCACACCCAGGGTGGACCGTCCCATGATCCATACCCAGAGCTATGCCAAACCAATCAGTAGGCTAATTTAGTAATCACACACTCTTAATTCTAGTGTCACACACAGAGATCCATTCACCCCTGAAAAGCCTTTCCTATGACCACATGAGGCTTTAGGGGGACAGCTAGAAACAAGCCACAATATCATCTTGTCTTCTTCCTTCTCTATCCTTCCACCCATAGGTCCCCTTTCCCTCTGCAAAAGGTGAACCTATTTTCTATTGTCTCACTTTTACTTTGGTCTTTAAATTATTTATACTTTTATTTTCTCATATAAGAGAAACCATTTTATGTTTAACTTTTCTGTGTCTGATTTATTTCATCTAGCATTATGGCCTCAAGGGGTATCTATTTTCCTATCAATGACCTAAATTTATCCTTCTTTATTATTTGTAGTAGTCTGTTGTGTATATATACATCCCATTTTTAAAATTCATTCATCATTAATAGACATATAGGCCATATAAGATCTAGATATTGTGAGTCATTCTACATAAACAAAATTGTGCATTTATGTTGATTAGTTTTTCATATACTCATTGGTCTTTTGCACCTCTTCATATGAGAAATGTCTATTTATTTCAGTTGTCAATTTTTTGCCTGGGTCTTTTATATTGAGGATTGTCTAATTTTGTTGTTGTTGTTATTCTTTATGTATTCTAGATATTAATCCTTTGTCTGAGGATTAGCTGGTCAAAATTTCCCCCATTTTGTAGGCTGTCTCTTCATTCTGTTGGTTGTTTCCTTTCCCATAAATAAGTTTTAAAATTTGATATAATCATATTTGTTGATGTTTGGTGGTATTTCACGTGCAGTTGAGATTGTGATCAGAACTTCCTGGACTATGCCTGTGTCTTCAAGAGTTTTCTTATTCCTCGAAGAGCTTCCCCAGTTTATTTTCTAGCAGATTAGTATTTCTTTTTAACAACCAGGTCTCTGATCCATTTTGATTTTAATTTAGCACATAGTAAGAGATGGGTCTAGATTTAATCTTCTGCATGTGGCTTTTCCAGCACCATTTGTAAAGAGGCGATCTTTCCCCCAGCACATGTTTTTGGCTCCTTTGTCAAGATCAGATGCTAAATGCCTGGTTTGTTTCTACACGCTGTACTCTTTTTCACTGATCTGCATGTCTGTTTTTGTGCCACTGCCGTGCTGTTTGTATCACTGTAGCTTCACAGTATTACTTGAAATACTTGCAGTTTTACTTGCAATCTACAAATAATAAAGAAGGCTAAATTTAGGTCATTGATAGGAAAATAGATATACCTTGAGGCCATAATGCTAGGACAGTGATACCTCCTACTCTGCTCGTGTTGCCCAGGATTGCTTTGCTATTCTGGATCGCTTCTGGTTCTACACAAATTTTAGATTTTTTTCTAATTCTATGAAGAATGCCTTTGATATTTTGGTTGGGATTGCATTAAATCTACATATTACTTTTTGTGATATGCTCATTTTGACAATATTGGTTCTGCTTGTCCAGGAACAGGGATATCCTTCCATTTTCCAAAGTCCTCTTCAATTTTTTTTTTTTTTTTTTTTAGGTTTTTTGAGACAGGATCTAGCATTGTAGTTCAGGCTGGCTCTGAGCTCAGCCTCCAACTCACATCACAGCAATCCTCCTGCCTCTGCCTCCCGAGTGCTGGGATTACAGGCATGAGCCACCACGCCCGGCACTGTGATATGTGGTACCGGTTGCTCCTGGGCGTGACTCTCCACGCCCAGTATGGTATGTGGATACCGGGGATCGAACCCGGGTCCTTGTGCTTGGAAGACAGGCGCTGGAACCACTGAGCTAAATCCCTGGTCCCATGTCCTCTTCAATTTTTTAAGTATAGTTTTTATTAGAGCAGTCTTTTGTTTCCTTGGTTAGGTTAATTCCCAAGTATTTAATTAAAAAAAATCCCTTGTGAATGGGATTGTTTTTCTAATTTTTTCCTCAGTGCGATACACAACAAAAGCCCTATTGATTTTTGTGTATTTATTTTGTGTCTTGCTACTTTGCTGAATTTTCTTTTTCTCTTCCTTCCTTCCTTCCTTTTTTCCTTTCTTTCTTTCATATTTAAAATTTTGAGATAGGGTCCCCTTAATGTTAAATGAAGTAAATCAGACATTTAAATTGAAATGTCACATGGTTTCTCTTATATGAGAAAGTATAATTAAATTAAATAGCAAAATAAAAGACAGATAATAGAAAACAAGGAGAGAGATCTTTTGCAAATAAGAAGAGCACCAAAAGTTGGAGGGAGAGAAGAAAGTAATAGGGAAGGATGTTAAAATACCCCAAAGATGTATTACATACATATACTATCCCCCATGATGAATGTAATCATCATATACTATATATATATATATATATATATATATATATATATATATGAATAGTGAACAGAATGATAAAATAAATGACATGGATTATAAAAAGTATGAATAATGTGAAATGTATAATAATAATAAGAGAGATAAAGTGTTACTAAATAGCCAAGAAGAAGTCAACTTCAAAACCTTTTGCCTTATCCTCCCATGTGTTAGGCTTATAGGCATGTACCATGACTCCTACTGGGTTATTTTTTACTTTTTTAAAAAACAGAAAATCTGCAAAAACTTTGTTATTACATAGGAGTATTTTCTTCTAGAATGTTATCAACATTAACTAGAAAAAAAACCACTGAAATATTTTTGTGAGTTCTTCTGGAGCTACAATGTCTCTTTATCATAAAAGCATAAAAATTGAATTTACCATATTGTAAATTTGCATCTTGAATTTTCCAGGAAAATCCTGGTTTAAAATAGTTTGTCATGTTGACTGATCTTATTATGGATAATGTGGCTAGGGGATGCCTGTCTTTTTAAAGTCTTTCTTCATCTCTTTATGGCTAACTAAGGTCAATAATACTTGCATTAACAATTCAGAATCTCAAAGTAAGATTCTTTTCGGAGTCCCAAAGCACTCTCCTTACTTAATACTGTCATATTACTCACTGGACTATAGCTTTAAAGTGTTCAAATTTCAAGTGTAAAAACATTGACTAAAAACTTCATTTATTTTTTTTCACAATTCACTTTTGTTTCAGCTAAGAACCTAGGCAAACCACTATTTTTACCAAAATCTGTTCATTATTGTTATTTATTACAAGAAACAGTAAAAACCCAGACTTTCTTGTATAGTTTGTATAGGTATGTGCGGGGGCATACTTTATAAAATCATTTTAAAATGGAGTTGTGCATTTAACTGCCTTGGTAAGCTGGTATTATGGATTCAATTATTTGTTAAGCATACAGAGATCCAAATAGTCATCAGAACATTATTCAGGGATTTCAGAAGCCTTGGTTACCAAGGTGACAGTGTAGCCCAGCCTGATGACGACCCATCCACATGTCCTTGGCTTCCATGCACACTGGGCCTCGGGCTCACACTGTCAGTCCTGGTCTATGTTTTCTGCGGTGAAAGAGGTAACTTACCCTTCTCGTCCCTTGGTTAATTGTGCTTCAGAGATGACATTGAATTTAATGAAATAAACTGTCTGTGGCTTTCCCCCCAGAATCTCAGAGGTCCTGAAGGGGCTCACAGTAGGGTTGCTTCCAGGGTTACTTGGCTTTGCTGCCAGTCTCGCTGTCTGGACCTGATCACCGCCTCCCGGGGCTGAAAAGGTTCACGTGCTGGGTTAAGTGTGCTGGTCCTGGGAGTGCTGGGTGCAGTTTGGAGCAAGAAGCAGACTATTTCAAGCAGGTGGTTGACCTTGTCTCTTAATATTGGTTTTGTAATCAGTAAACTGACTGAACTGACAAAAGAACACTAAAGACACCTCCTGGGCTCTGGGGGAGGGTGGAGTCTGTGGTCATTCAGTGAACGTCTACAGTATTCTAAACCTAATGAGGAGTGTGCTTCTAGTCCAGTATGCTGGCACAAACCTATAATCTCAGCATTCTAAGAGGCTGAGGCAGGAGGATCACAAGCTTGAGCCCAGCTTAGACAACTTTGTGACTGAGTAAAGAAGAATTTGTCTGAGAAGAAAAAATAGTTTCAAAAGGCTGGAGTTGTAGCTCAGTGTGATAGCCCTGGACTCACTCCCATAGTTGAGGACAGGGGGAAGAAGGTGCCCCTAGACCTACTTACACACTATGTATGGTACTATGCCTCAAGGACTTTATTTCCTTCTTCAGTGTATTTACATCTATTCCAATAATGTAATTGGAACTTTATAAAAAGACTTTCTACCCTTTTGCCTCCAAATAGATATACTTTCAGATTACACCGAACTAAAACTTTTTATGGATGTTAATTCCATTCTTGGTGCTGGAAAATGCCTAAACCATCTGTCTGTTGAATTATAGTGACCACATTCTGGACATACTTTGAGGTCTGACCTTAGGTTCCAACGGTCTAAACTCTATAAAGGCAAGGACCTTCCCTGTCTTGTCCATTTGGGTATCTTGAAAGCCTAGGAACCCAATAAATAAGATGATATGAGTGAGAAAAGGAATTTATCGGTATCTGTGGCAGTTTTTAAATAGAATACAGAGGCACAAATGATTTTTACTAAGACTTACACCCTCCCTTTTCTTGTCTGACAGCAATTTAAAATGATGTTCATATTTTTTTTAATGTGGAATTTCTTGGTGGATAGAGATTCTGTCTTTAAAAGTACCGTATTCTAGATTGAATATGACTTAATACTTAAGAAGTTATTTAGAAAGAGCCTGATACAAAGTTTTTAGTCAATACGCTTAATGTCAGGATTCTTCAGACCACGCGTTAGTTACCTATTCTCGTTGCAGAGACAAAATACCCATCATCCAAAGCTAAAGGAAGAGAGGACTATTTGGCTCACGGTTTGTAGAGGTGTTAGCCCATAATCAGCTGGCTTCGAGGCAGGGTGTTATGGCAGAGGGGAAACGGCTCATGGCAGGCAGAAGGCAGCAAAAACACAAGCAGCAAACAACAACCGATAAGCAACTCTCTGTACCTTATATCTTATTCAGATTACCACGCTCAGGCCAGGCAACACTCACACCTTTGATCCCATCACAGCACACCCTAGATCCAGCTACCTCTGACAAGCCCCATCCATGACTGCATGAGGCTATGGGGCTATCTAGACATGGCCACAGCACCTTACTATAACATGCTGTTAAACTTCCCATCTGCTCAGATTCATTACACTTTGTGGTGTGATATCAATTTAGAAACTCATAAATACCTTTTATTGGAACTTTCAATCAAGGTTAGTTATTGAACATAAAAAGCTCTGTAGTGAAGATACATATTTTTAAAAAATCACTTCCTATCAAATAAAACAGATAAATTATTTATACTTGAGGCTTTAATACTTCAGCTATTTTTAGTGTGAGGTAATACTTTAACATTACAATTTTGCTTTTGTCAATATTACCAGAATAATTCCCCATAGTTATATTCTTAAAATTCAGATTATATCCTAAATTTATGAATGAAAAGTTATAGGCTGTTTGTTTTTATAGAAATTTTTTACTTAAAAATTCATCAAAATAAGGTACAATTTGACTACAGCTATTTTATCTATGAATAAGACATTTGGAGCATTTTCCACCCAAGGGCGTGGACTCTCTTCCCTTCCTCTGACTGAACACTTCTGTAGCAAGTGCACAAGGGAGGCAGGAGGAGTTGGCGGAACCATCTCCCCCAAGTGTCCTGCACCTTACTCTGCTCCCCCCAGGCTGACTCTTGGGAGCTGGAAGACTAGTGGGGATTGCTCGGCCCTGGTCACATCATCCAACACACTTGGTCCAGTGTTTGCTTTTTTCTAATATCAGGAGCTATATTCTGGGTCAAATGAAAATAAGAAATTAGTGCTCAAGGAAGATCCCAGAGAAGAAATAGATTGTTCATCTTTAAGCTCTGACTGCACATCTCACTAAACTGGAGGCTTTAAAACAAGTGCTATCCAGACCCTGTGCATACCTGATGAATCACCGTTTGTATTGGTCGAGAAAATGTTGCTTAGCTGGCTGGGGATGTGGCTCGGTGGTGGAGCACCTTGCCAGCATGCACGAAGCCCTGGGTCCAGTTCGGAGAGCAGTTCTGGAAAGCCTCTTTTGTGCATGTCTTTAGTTGAGCTGCTGTGGCCGCCTCAGTGACCTGGATTGATTGGGAATGCTTACCTTTCGTGGCCACTTGGACTCTGAGGAAGTTACTCATGAAATAAGACTTTCAGAACTGCTTCAGAAAGTAGCAAAAACAATAGGATGAGTGTATTTGAAGTGAGGGGGAATACTTCAAGGGGGATTAATGGCACTGTGTCATTTACTGTAATAAACTTTAAAATTTTTATTTAAGCATTTGCTGTGTGGATTGCTCACATACTTTTTGGGGCTGGGGCTTTGACTCACCGGTAGTGTGATAAGCATGTTTGTGGCCATGGGCTCGGTCTCCTGCAGCCCCTCATTACTTTTAGATGTCTCTCACCACAGTCACACCGAGCTGAAGGCGTCTGTCCAGGAAGGGAGGCAAGACTAGTAATTTCAAGGACATGTAAAAGTTGGGGCAACCATCTTACCTATTTGTTTGTTGTCATGTTCCTACTTGTAAAACTGTCCTGGTACACAGTAGACACTCTATAAATATTTGTTGGATAACTAAAGACAAACTCTAAAGATCACACTTTCCCCTCACAGTCTCGATGCGTGCTCTGAGATTTTCTCTCACATGTGCAGCAGATTTCTCACTGTTTATTCCATTAGCAATTTTATTCATTTATTTATTTATTTTGAGACAGGGTCTCGCTTTGTAGTTCAGGCTGGCCCTGAGCTCAGCCTCCAACTCACATCACAGCAATCCTCCTGCCTCTGCCTCCCGAGTGCTGGGATTACAGGCGTGAGCCACCACACCCGGCACTGTGGTATGTGGTACTGGTTGCTGCTGGGCGTGAGTCCCCATACCCAGTATTGTATGTGGTTGCCGGGGAATCGAACCTGGGCCCTTGCACTTGCAAGACAGGCACCAGAACCACTGAGCTAACTCCCTGGCCCTCCATTAGCAATTTGTCGTTTATTTGACAGGCATGTCTTACATGTCTTATATGTCTTTTCTTATTAAGTGCTATACTTCTGGGTTTATGGGTTTTCATTTTGTGAAGAATAATTGTGCTTTATGTTTTATATGATTAATGAAAGTGATAATGCTAGCAAATGGATTTTAATGAATGATTTATAATTTAAGTAGATAAACTAATTACAAAATAGAAATCTTCTCATTTTCATTTATCTTCTCCCCCAATAAAAAAATGAACACACAGATCAAAATCTTCCTGATGCAAAGGCTGAACAATGATCTTGTATAAAATTGGTCTCCTGAAAAGATACACACAAACAATATATGAAAATCTCACTTCACTGAAGAAGCGAAAAACTGATTCAGTAATGTGACTTCTCACGAGTTCCACACTTCAGAAACAAGAATCACTCAGCTGAGGAAGAGTCACAGCAGGGTGATGTGAATGACAGCAACAGAGAAACACATGCTACTTTATCAAAGAATTCATATGAACATTATTAAAATAATAACTAAAGTGAGTGCTACTGCAGCAGTGTTTTCTTTTTTTTTAAACAGGGTCTCATGGTGTACTCACTTTAGTTTGGTAAACTCATCACATAGCCCAGGCTGACCTCAGACTCATAGCAATCCTCCTGCCTTAGCCTCCTGAGTGCTGGAATTACACGAATGTGCCATTATACCCAGCAACTGAACTTACAGATCTGTTAATGCTATTTTATAATTTATAATAGTTATGTCATATAAACATTTAGTACTTACCTGTGATTTTGTTAGGAAGAATTTGACCAGGTACTATCAAGAAGTGAAAAATTTTAGAAACAACAAATGTATATATTCATGAGTTCTTAGTTTAATAGTTTGCTTATCATTAAAAGTTTTAAAGTTTCCTAAGAGTAAATAACACACTATACATGTACACCCCCCCCACACACATACTGATTGTAAGATGGTGAGCTATTACAGGGATATTTTGTTTCTATTATTAATTGAAAAAAAGAAGCACAAAACTTAATTTAAAATTATAAATTTTCATTAAAAATTAGGGACTCAAAAACTGATTTATAAATATTTACAAGAAGAATTTTTTCTTTTTATTTCTTTTTTTTTTTTTTTTTGGTACCACAGATTGAACTCAGGACCTTGCACTTGTGAGGCAGGTGCCATAACCACTGAGCTAAATCCCTAGCCCAAGAAAGGTGTTTATAAGTAGCAAGCAACTTAATGTAATAACTACTAAAACAAACAAACAGAAAAACCAATCAAACAACCAACTATTTCCTCTTGATTTTCTAGGATGATTGTTCCAGTATCTTGTAAACCATTACTCT
Organism: Petromus typicus; assembly: GCA_004026965.1. NCBI lineage: Eukaryota > Metazoa > Chordata > Mammalia > Rodentia > Petromuridae > Petromus > Petromus typicus. The sequence goes on along the minus strand of PVIR01016386.1, from coordinate 16,145 downwards.
ATTTTCTTCACTAATGTGGAAGTAGATCCACAGCTTATTCAATCATGTGTGTAATAGGTGAACATAGCTACTTTCCATTTGCAGGTGAGGAAAGCTTTTGGATATTCTTTTTGATCTAAATATGACTAACAAAGAGGCATCCGGCATAATCTGAAAAACCAAACTAGTGATGCATCTTTTTATGCATTGAGATAGATCTTGCAAAAATTCATGTGTGGAATATGATTTCTGTGAATGAATTTCCTATTTTTTCTAGTGCACTTAGAAGGCAACTGTGCAGCACAGTGACCTACCTTGTCTGCTCCACTGGAGGAGCTAGGGGGCTTTATCTGGAGCCAGCAGCGGAGGGAGCACCCAGACTCCAGCTCTGAACAGTTCTGTGAGTCTGGGACGGGTCACTTAGTCTCATTAGTCTCAGTTTCTCCTGTGTACAGAGTGGGCTTTGACAGCACAGGCCACTTGTGGGAGGCACTCGGGGGCGCGGCACCTTAATGAGCAGAACTCAACACCTCTGCTAGTTCCTCCCCAACTTGACAAAGCCTCATCTGCTTTGGCTTCGATTGCTCTGGGCATGCTGTGTATGTGTTTGGTACAAATGTTTACGACTCCAGAAGTTGGGTCTTGTCACGTTTTGTGTTGTGGCTGGTGTTCTGTGATGCCAATATTCCAAGTCCTGCAAAGAAGATTCCTTGAAGGATATGTAGGAGGCGCAGTGTGCATGATATTTGCATTGACTGAAAGAGTGGGTTGAGCCTGGGGTTGGAGTCAGTGCATGAGTTTTCTATTGCTGCACAAACTCAGTGGTTTGGGGACGATGTAAATTTATGATCTTACTGCATCCGAGGTCAGATCCCCAAGCTGATACGCTCGGTTCATCTTCAGGTGTTGGCAGGGCCGTGTGGCCTCCAGAGGCTCAGGGGATAGTCTGCTTCTGGGTTTTTTCTGGCATCTTGTGGCCCGGAAGCATCACAAGCTCTGCTTCTGTTGTCACAGGGACCTTCTCCGCCTCTACTCATCTGTTCCCCTCTATAAAGACCCTTCTAAGCAAAAGGTTAAATCTCTGTCTAAGGTGAAGAGGGTCAAGAGAACGTGGGGAGGAGCGAGGAAGAGGAGGAAGTGAAGTAAGTAGAATAAAGATGTGCCATGCGTGTGATGTAATAACCTCAGTGAATGTAAACATTATATGCCATGAACATGAGATAAGATTAACAATAACAAGAATGAAAATAGGGGAAGGGATTTAGGCAAGAGAGAAACAGGAAGGAAGGGGATTTAAAAAGAATAAATATGCTGTGTATAATTCTCTGCTCCCTCAGATGACTAAACTGCATATACTGTAAAATCCACTAATCTGCTGGGCGCCTGGACAATCTAGGGTCTTCTCTTCATCAAGAGTCCTAACTTCATCACTTTGAAGTCCTTTTGGCTATGAAAGGTAGAAGTTAGGCTCTGGGAGTCAGCGTGAGGACGTCTTCTGGGGGCATTATTCAGCCTGTCGCGCCAGGCATTTCTTTTCTGGGTGTATGGGTGGTGGACAAGTAAATGAACAGCTATGCCCTGAAAGATGGGGTGAAACCTTGGCTAAATAAATCACAAAGCAGCTCCTGACACTCTCGTGTACAAACCAGCCAGGTTTCCATATCATTTCAGGGAATATGTTTTTTTTTTATGTTCTACTTGAGCTGAATATTACTTTGGGCTAAAAAATGCAGCACATGGTTTTCTTATGTGAAGTTTATTTATCTCTGGAGCCTGCATACACTTTGACTTTATGCGTTTAAGATTGTCCAAAGGAATCCTTCCAGGGATGTCTTAAAAGATAAAGCGTGCTTGCCAGTCTACGTCCTCCTTCTTTGGGTTCCCAGCCTTTCTGATCATGTCCTTCTTCTTTATGCCTCTTTTCCTTTCACTGGCTCCATCGCTGTCTCCTGGGAATCTTTCTACGCTGTCAGTCTCTGGGATCCATTCATTTTCGTTTGCACCTTGCTCCTTGAAGGGATGCTATCCCTGAGCCAGTCCATTGTTTTCTAGCCCAGACTCTCCTTTGTCCCCCTGAGTTCATGCCATGTAGCAGTTTTCCACAACCCCCGCTGATGAGGCTTCCGTTCACACCTGCCACGTTCCCTCCCTGGCACACTAGTGGTTTCTTCCCGGTGCCCTGTCTGTCTCAGCACCCAAGTTTTCAGGGCTCTCTAGTTTCTACCCACAGTGATCAGTTTCCCAAGTGCTGTCCCTGCTGCCTGGGGTTGTACAGTGTGGGCTTTACAAGGGCAGGGCAGTTGTGACCATTGCTGTCACCCCAGGGACAGATGGGCGGCACCAGGTGCAGGTCAAACACTCAGCATTTACCACACACGAGATGCCAGCTCTGTCTGTCTGTGGCAGAGCTTTACTTTGACACATGGATTTTAAAAGTCCATAAAAGTAGAAAACAAGGATGAATGTTTGGGGATCACTTTTGAAACTGTGTTTGGCATCTGTTTTTATTTGTTTCAAAAGCTGTGATGAGGCAGAGGAAGTATATTGTTAGGTCTCCACTTCAGAAATGTGAAATCAGAAACTCAGCAATTAGTCCAATTTCTTCCTGAATTTGATTTCATCACCTCTTATTTCTAATAGGCTTTGTTTCATCTGTACTTTCACTCTGGCTGTGCTTGTCAAGAGAACCCTGACTTTCAACTTTACCCTCCTTATTCTATTAAGCAAACTTCTTTCTTTCTTTCTTTTTTAAGGTTTTTTGAGACAGGGTCTCACTTTGTGGTTTAGGCTGGTCCTGAGCTCAGCCTCCAACTCACATCACAGCAATCCTCCTGCCTCTGCCTTCCGAGTACTGGGATGACAGGCATGAGCCACCACACCTGGCACTGTGGTATGTGGTACTGATTGCTGCTGGGGTGAGTCTCCACGCCCATATTGTTATGTGGTTACTGGGGATCGAACCCGGGCCTGTGCGCTTGCAAGACAGGCGCTGGAACCATGGAGCTATATCCCCCGCCCTAAGCAAACTTATTTCTAATTTTAAGAAAAATACACTTTATAATTCTGATAAATTTGTTTTCATTTTTGGTTTGTTTGTTATTTTGAGATAGGTTCTCACTGTATAGTACAGTCCAGTCTTGAACTCACTAAGTAGCCCAGGCTGGCCTCAAATTTGCCGCAATCCTCCTGCTTCAGCCTCGCAAGTGTTAGGATTCCAGGCGTATGTTGCCATGGTGTGATAAAACTATCCTCAAAAAATAGAAGTTTGATGTCATTTCCTTCTCAAAAACTATTTAGGTTGTTCCCTGAATCCTAGAATATTTCATCCTTGCCCACTCATAATAATGCAGAAATAAGAATAAAATAATTTCTACAATTCAGATGAAAGAGAAAAGACAAATAACTTCATAGATAATGTTCAATTAACCTTCATGATTTCAGCCTCTTTTGAAACCACCACGTTATTTCTCTACATAATTATTGAAGGATGCAGCGTGTCATGTGGCATTCATTTCATGTGGGGGGAGGAATTAACAACAGCAACTATGTCTGTCTATAAGATGCAGTTGCTTAGGTCTAGTGTGTCTGGGTAGACAGTAATGCTTATTAGGTATTGTTCTCATACTGAAAGTTAATAATCGCCAAAAGTGTGCACAGTCCTAGAATGATTTTACATAATCAATCAGGCTGAGACAGTTGACAGACAATATTGCCTTACTCCTAACGTTTCACGACTTCACTTACTGAGGTTGAACAAGTCTTAGTCTCAGGGTGATGCCGGCCAGTGTCACGATGTAGATGGCGGTGGTGTCAGCCCATTGGTGCTGAATTCTTGGGACTCTACTGCCAAACCCAGCATGGCGGTGACCTATCCTGGGTCTCATCTGAGCTTGTGAGCATATTTCATGTAGTAGTCTGTGTTCTCTTGATAACAATTTAAATTTTATATCATTCTGTCCAGGCCTTTTAATTATTACAACTTTGCATTGATAAAATCTATGCTTACTTTCCATTAGATTTTTAAGAAATGAAACACTCAGATATAGTTCTACAAAGACAAATTATTAGCATGCTTTCAGCTAATTAATTCAGTTCAGCATTGGGCAAAATGCTTTGGCTTTAAAACTTCTTAATATTCATCTTCTTCTTCTTCTTCTTTTTTTTAGCTTTTTGAAATAGGAACTCGCTTTGTAGTATAGGCCCTGAACTCACTATGTAGCCCAGGTTAGCCTCGAACTCATAGCAATTCTCTGGCCTCTGCCTCTCGAGTGCGGGGATTACAGATGTGAACCACCATGCCGGGCCTAAATATCCTTGTTAAAAGAAATCATTAACAAAAGCTATGAGGTCAGCACTTTATATTTTCTATCGATCGCAGAAGCTTTAGTTATAATTCAGGGACCCACTGAGATGCTTCTGGCTGCCACGCATTCAAACTTATAGCACAGTGGCAGCCTCGCCATGCTGTTGATAAACAGTGCTGTATAAATGTGTGTTTGCCCTCCCTTCCTGTTATGTTTAAAAAAAGAATGACTGTGAAACAAAGAACAAAGCAGTGAAACAAGGCAGTGGGTATATGATAATTTCACCTTCACAGCATTTAACAGACCGGATTTACTTCACATGGTTTGAACAATGTTGAGTAAACTGGACTGGCAGGGGGCGAGCAGGATGCAGCTTTGTTTTTTCTCCCATGGATCCTTCTCTCCCATTTTTTCTCTCCTCTCTCTCCTTCTTGTTTATTTGTTTATGTTTCTTTTCTTCTCTCTTTTTTTCAGCGTCTTGCTGTGCAGGCAAAGCCAGCCCTGACACCTGCTATGTAGCCCATGCTGGCCTCAAACTCAAGGACCTCTGGCTTCACCCTAGCCCTGTACATTCTTTAGGCCCAGCCTGTGGGCTTGTTTCTCCTTACTCGTAGCTGAAGTCTTAGGCAGGTATTTTCTGATTACTTTAAAAAAGTGTGGTAAAAATGCATGCCATAACTGTCACTCTCTTAACCATTTCCAAGTGTATACTTCAGTAACATGAAGTATATTCCTGTCGTTGTGCCACCAATCTCCTTTTTCATCTTGCAAATTTGAAGCTCTGAATTCATTAACCAATTTCCTCTCCCTTCCAGCCTCTAGCAGCTACTTTGTCCTTATGAATCTGACCACTTCAGGTATTTCATATAAGCAAATAAGTGGTTGTATAGTAGGTGATAATCAAGACTTGGTCTTATCCAGTTGGAAACAGCTCCCTTTTCCCACCTGGTCAGCCTCATCCTTTTCCTCTTTTCTTTTCTCCCCATCTTTGCCGACGTGCTGTGTGTACCTGTTGCTTTTTCTATCACAAGAAGGTGGGTCATGGAAAAGCTAGCATGTGCCCAGATAGTACTGCCCAGTACTGCTGCTGGGGCCCTGTGGGTAGTGGGTATAGGACCCTGTAAAGTTTTGCCTATGGTTCCTTTTTTTTTTGAGGCAGGATCTCACTCTGTAGTTCAAGCTAGCCCTGAGCTCAGCCTCAAACTCACATCACAGAAATCCTCCTGCCTCTGCCTCCTGAGTGCTGGAATTATAGACGTGAACCACCACACCTGGCATTGTGGAATATGGTACTGATTGCTGCTGGGCGTGAATCTCCATGTCCAGTATTGTATGTGGTTACCAGGGATTGAACCCGAGCCCTTGCACTTGCAAGACAGGCCCAGAACCACTGAGCTAAATCCCCAGCCTGCCTATGGTTCTTTTTAAGCCACACACCAATTAAAAAATCATGATCTGACATCAGTTGGCTGTCAGGGTTGGCCTGAGCAATACATGATTACTGTGCCATGCTGGTCACTTGGCACACCAGCCAGTGGGTCAGGGCTAGCACTTTCCCAAGACAGAAGCCCAAGTGCATGAGGCTACTGGTGTGTGGAGTTGGTGGGAAACTGGGAAGTGGTAGGTTATTTGTGCAAGAAATGGAGGCAGGGCAGTTCTGCTGTGGAATGTGTCGGGGGTGCTGGAATGGTCTTGCTAGGGTGACTTGTCCACTTATTACCTGATGCGTGAGTCCATTATTCACCATGTGGTGTGATGGTACTTTCCATTTTGCAGTGAACTCTCTCAAGGACAATTCACTTCAGCTCTAGAAAATGCAGGTTAAACTCTGGAGTGTTGTCTCTTCAGCCCTGTTTGTGTCTTGACACGGCACAGCACACCAGGAGCACCCCAGCAGGCCCTGTCCATCTTCCTTCTCCTCTTCCAGTCCTCAGGCCTCCAGCCAGTGTCTGTCTGCAGGACAGGGCAGTGCCAGGCATTGCTGCACGTTCCCCAGAGGAGTCCTGTTCAGATGTCCTGCAGCACGGAGGTACCATGGAGAACAAACACGACGAGACCAGGAGCAATGCAGAAGGACCTTTAAAGCACTGAGTGACTCAGTTTTAGTCCCACAAGATGACTAACAAACCACTTGATTTAATTGATAAAGTTATTTTTGAAAGAAAAATGCCAGATGCTATTAATAACAACATGTGAAATACTGTATCTTATTAACTCAGCTCAGTCCTAAGACAAATGGACAGTAAATTCAGGAAAAACAAGTCATTGAAAAAACCTGAAAACTAGATCAACAGAAACATATTACGAGCTATACAAAGAAGGGTATTGAATACCGGTCATTTGGGAAGACATTGTTTGGAAGCTAAAATGTGACTTGTGAAGTGAGGTGAGTTATAAGCCTGGGTATCTGCCAGTCAAGGAGTTAGGAAAGTACAGAAAACAATTTAATGAATTATACTTGATATACTAACTCTGTTAAAGTCCAAACCGAACTAAGGTCAATATTATTAGCTAATCCTTTCTTAGTTTTCCATTCAACAAATATTTGCTGATCCCTGCTATGTAGATAACTGGGAATTCAAACATAAAGCACATCCTGGTCCTCAAGGGGTTCACAGATGAGTGATAGGAACTGGCAGATAAATGGCGATAACAGCAGGTGACAAAGCTCGGACTGAGATGAGGTGGGCTCTGCCCGAGCAGCCGGGGTGAGCAGTCAGGATGCCATCGGAGAAGGCTTCTGACTGCAGTGGGCTGGCGCTGTGGCCTCCGTGCTCCACTCCTCACTACACTGTGCCCACTAATAGGGAGAATGGCTGCTCACTGATGGATCCCTGTGACTGCTCCTGGCACTTTCCGACAGCCACCCTCTGGCCCTGTAGGAATGTGAAGCCTCCTGTGGGATTTTCTGGTGCCCCTGCAGTCCCATAAGTGCTTTCCTTCTTGGTGTGGGTAACTGAGCAGAGCATAGTGACATCAGTCTCCCAGCTGGTGTTTGACCAAAGAGCCAGGAAGACTTCCCAAGCCTTTAAAACCCAGTAGACTAGCCTATTTCCTTGCCAGGCAGTTCCAGACAACAGGATGCCCCAGCCCGGTTGGCCAGCCAACGATGCATACGCTCCTGGTCAACACAGCATGTATAACACAGACCAACACTGTAGGGAGGTCGAAACTAGGAGGAATAATCGGTCTCTCCAATTTGAGAAGATGATTGTTGATGATCTCCCTCCAGATACACAGAGCAGGTCTGGCTTTATAATTTATAAGGCCCAATGCAAAACAAAAATGTGGGGCTCCTTATTAAAAAGCTAAGAATTTCAAGACAGTGACATGAGTCGGGTTTGAAGCTCTTAGGTGTCCTGGGTTCTATGTGGTACACAGGACTCCAATCTATGACTCCAATCTATGGTCCATGTGGATACAAAAGTATTATGAGCTAAGAAGCATAAACAGAATGTGAAAGAAGTACACAGGATGTTGATCATTTGGGCAACCATTTGTTCATAAACTAAAAATGTGGATTATGAAATGAAGTGAGTTATGAGCCCAGAGAGCTACAAATCAAGATGAAAGGAGAAACCATGGAGAGGCGAGCTTGATGTCATAAGTCCACTGGCTCCTGGCCTGTTATGTTGCACCTCCTCAAGAGCTCTGAGTGACAGGCCTTTGAGTCCTACTGCCAAAATGAGGAGGGGATAATAGAACATGTAGAGTTCCCTTTGAGTTTCAGGGTGAGCTGTGAGGAGAGTCCACCTGTCCAGGACTCTTTCTGTGCAGACGGGCCTTTCGGAGGTGGGGCTGGCCTCCATGGAACGGAGCCTTCAGGGTCTAACCTCTGCCCCGTGAGTACTACCTAGCCAGTGCTCACAGCAGTCAGTTAACCCTGGTGGAAAGTGAGCTGCGTAGCTGCCGCTCTCAGGCTGGAGCTGTGGTTGTGGAGGCCTGTGTGGAGGCCTGACACTTCCCCTGTCTTGTAGCATATGAATGCAGGGCTGAAGTTCCTGTCCTGAGTCCAGTGTGTCCAGCTTTGCTCGGCCACCCAGTCTTCTCAGCTGACTGTGATGGGCAGCAGGGAAGCTCTGCACTTGCAATTCCTATCTTTCCTCATCCTCCTCTTCCCTGAGCACAGTACTTCCCAGGACAGAGATTTCTTTAAATGTCTTGCTTGAATCCCTGTCTTCTGCCCTTGGCGGAGGGGCTCTGTAAGGGTCTGGCGTGCCTCTAACATTTTGGCGGTTGACAAGTCTGCCTTAGACTTCAGTTTCTGCTTGTGTAGATCCTTGAGATCAGTGATGATGAAAAATTTGAGCTTTCTCAGGTTTTTCCTAGGCACATACAAAGTATTACTCATGCACTTGAGATGCATGTATTCCCAGGAACACGTCAAAGGGTTTCAAAGCCCTCCCATGAACATCTTGCTTGCAAGACTTTAAAGATTTCTTTTTGCAGGTCTTCTATTTGTTCTGACCTTTGCTGCTGTGGTGTTAAAGGCTGCTGTGGTGTTAAACAAGTGCTCGTGTTTGTTTGTTTCTTATAGTTTATTTTCCTTACTTTTTCACTCATTAAATAACAAATATTCTTGTGTCCAGACTTTTGTCAGTGAATAAGCCTGGAGTCAAGTTAAATAAACAAGTCCAATAATCGGCTTTTCCATGGAGCCGCCACATGGTCAGATAGTGCTGACCGTGGAATGTGGTGTTTTAGGGAGCACCAAGCCCACTCTGCCCCCTTGGGTAGCCATGGAGCTGTGGCTATTAGTTGTCATGGCTATTAGTGCGTCTGCTGGTTTTCAAGGCTGCTGTGCTGAGAAACAGGAAGTTAAAACACCATGAAGGTTACTGTTCTTACTGAGATTTGACCACTTTCCATTAATAAATGCTTCTCATTGTTAAAAAAAGTTGAATGGTTTCCTGTTTGTAAAATGCTAATCTGGCTAATTTTTGTCTGTTCCCTATTGCTTTCAGGGGAAGACAAAGATCTTTATTCCATCGTTACAAAAGTATTTCCTCCAGACATTAATTTCTGAACTGGTATCTTTCATTGATAATATATTCAGCACCTGTTGAAAAATACTCATTTTCAGTCCAAATTGCTAGCCTTTTTGAGATATCTGTCTTTTCTTTCATTTTTGCTGCCTCTTCTTTTATGAATGTTAGCTGTATGAGTCTTCTCTTAGCGATCCTCCCTCATAATTGTGTTACTTCTAATATATTATGGGGCTAAATATTAAATAGCAAAATTGGTTAGCAATATGATAGAATAGGCTATGAGGGTCCACTGTGACATGTGTGGACTTTATGACATGGTGGCAAAGTTATTTTGGCCTTTTTCTCCTATGTTCTGGAGAACGTGGTTTCTAGATATCTGAATTTAGAATAACTGAGCTGGAGATGTCCAGGGAGAGAAGATGCTGGTTCTATAATATTCCTTGCTAAATTAGATTGTATTTGTGGCATACACCACGTTGGGAAACATGTTTTAAGAGGAACTTTGATCAACTAGGAATTTGAAGCTTATAGTTACTAAGATGGAGACTAGGAAGCATTAAAAAAAAGCTGTTATATGAGGGAAGTTGAGAGTGGTGATTTTTCCTTGGGGGAAAAGGAGAAATTTATTGCGGTTTATGACTAGGCCAAGGCAGCAGTAAAACGATTGTCTCCTTCCACCATCCTCAAGGCTCCATGACTGTGACCAACACCCATAAACTCGAAATGGGGCTGCTTCGATCCAGTACCCAAGAAATTCCTAGTGAGAACTGTCCAGCTGTGTTGTTGACTAGGCATCTACACTGCTGCTGCCTAGGAAGCCAGAACTAAGGAAAATACCTCACAGCTCATACAGCGTGAGCCTTATCCTCAGAATGACTGAAGAAGGACTGTTAAGGAATCTAAATTGGGCAGAAGATGGGTCTGCGACAATTGAAGTCCTTTCTAAAACTAGCATTTGAAGGGCCTGGAACCACCACGTAGCTAGTAAATAACTCCAGGGCAAGATAAAATACTCAGTGGGAGTCTGGAGTCTCCAAGGGACACAGTTGTTTTGTTTCTTTAACTTTTCCTATCAAGGGCCCTTAAACGATCATTAAATTATGTAGGAAGCCGCTGACAAGTTAACTTTGCCACAGGATTTTACTGACACCTAGTGGTAAACATGATATAATTTAAACTACAAGACCGGAAATAGTTCGTTTTAAAAAAAATCATGAATGAATGCAGCAATGAAATGTATTTTAAAGTTGGAACTATATTTTTAAAAGGGAGTTACATTGATTAAATTTTATTTTAATCTTTCAAATATTTTATTCTGAATTTTAAAATCTTCTTTGAAGAGTTGATTTTATTTATGTTAATCTTAAAGGAATGTTCAAACTACATGCTGAATGTTTAATTAAAAAAAAATTATTATGGTTGGGTTGGGGATTTAGCTCAGTGGTTCTGGTGCCTGCTTGCAAGCATAAGGGCTCAGGTTCATTCCCCGGTAACCACACACCACTGTAATCTCAGCACTCAGGAGGCAGAGGCAGGAGGATTGCTGTGATGTGAGTCTGAGGTTGAGCTCAGGGCCAGCCTGAACCTCAGAGTGAGACCTTGTCTCAAAAAAACTAAAAAAAATATTATTATGGTAAAAGACAAATTGTTATTAATACCTTTGATTTTGAAAACACTTATCTCATTATTCTTGCCGCTTTCTGAAACAGTTCTGGAAGTCCCTTCTGGTGAGCATCTTTATAAGATATGTATGATCAAAAATCAAGTGAATGCTACAGCTGAGTGCCACCAAAATTAGGAGAATTAAAGAAAAGTGTATATGTTAGTTATATATGATGGTAATGGGAAGGTAGAAATTAAAACAATTCTCATCAGAATTAAAATTGTAGCCTTTAATAAATGAATTAAAGTGTCATTTTTATTAATTTTATTATTTTGTCACATTGATTTACTCAGTCCCTAGACAAAGACACGCTGACTACATACAGTGCAGTTGTGATGGCCGGGTGGCCTCTTGCATCCTCACCTCACTGTGAGTTGTTGACCTGGCTGTTGATCAGTTTCAAGGCTCCGATGCTTCATCTAGTTCTTCTATCTCTGAGGATCTCTTTATTTCCAGTTCTTCATCCTGCCCCAAGGGCTCTTCTTCTTGGGACGGTGGCCCCCTGTCAATTGAGGTTGTATGCGAGTAGCTGGTGTCTGCGAAGGTCTTCTGGGCCTGCGATGAGCTCAGCTCATGGAAGTCATAGTTTGCAGTGGGATCCCTCATTGCTCCGGGAATATCAATGCCATCTTCCCATTTTGGAAATGAATGTCTATCCTGCTCATAAGTATGCAGTCTGTTTTCAACCACTTCACGAATCAACACTGTAAAGTGCAAAAGTTATGATTTTTCACTTTTTAGAAAAGTTATAGATGAGTATAAAGCATTCATCAGGCCTCTCCTCTCCCCCTACCATAACCTTCTATAAAGTTATCATATTTAACTTCTGTAGCAATTAGTCAGTTGAACATGGGTCATATTCTCTGCCTGTTTTAATAGGATATCATCTATAAAGTAATGGCAAGATATCAATATTGATAAAATTATAGAAAATAAAAAATAATATTGAGGGTAAGATTTGTACCTATGCTAATATAATTGATATGCTGAAAGTTTAAGTATTAAAACCATAAAATTAATATCTTTGAATTTATTCCTTCCACCAAAAAGTTTAGAGATGACTTTCAAATAAAATAAAAGAACTTACTGTCAAGCACTGTTCTTCCTAGCATGCTGTAGTCGATGGCTTTTTCAACTTCATTCATTAGCCATGGAATAAATCCTATCTCAATATCTGCAATAAAAAATTTTTACTGTGTCATATTTCTAAAGACAAGATTTCACTGTCTGGTTCAGGCTAGCTTTGAACTCTCTAGATAGGTCAGGCTGGCCTTGAATTCACAGCGATCCTCTGGCCTTCACCTTCTGAGTGTTGGGGTTACAGGCATGCACCACTACACCCAGCTAAGTTATTTTTATTAGTCAGTTTAAAGCAGAAGAATGTGCTCTGCCCTTACTATAATAGATTCATCTATATTGCTTTTTCTAATACAAAATGTTAAGTAGACTCATACAGTGTATCATTTGCCATGTTCTGCATATTCTGGCCAAATTCCTTTCTATTGCTATAGAAATATCCTCCAAAGTATGAAGCCTTCCTTGGAGTCAGGATGTCAGAATTGGCTTCATAGTAAAATCTGGAGACAGACTGGAGGCAGAAGGAAGATACAGAGCTGTGAGGATTCTGAGGAAATGTGATACAAATCTGAAAGTGAGCATCGCCAGTACAATGAACACCATCGTCAGAACCCAGGGCCTAATGGAAACCCATGGGCTTCAGAAGGTGCAGGTCGGAGGCCATGTGAGAAGGTTGCCTTCTCCACACAGACTGGACACCATGTGCTTCCATCAGCAGAGTTTGCTCCATCTGAAACAGAGGTCTATTGTGGAAACTCTTAAAACATGTGGCCTATGATGGTCTACCACTGTAAGTTTTCATATGGCTTTTTTGGGGGCAAAGCATCTAAATGTTATTTTTTACTATGGGAACAAAGGAGAATATGATAGAATATTATGTTTGCTATTATAACTATTTTAATCTCAGGCATGAATTTTATTTGAAAAATTTTAAATGATCCATGACAGAAAAAGATTTCTGATCTCTGTGGCTAGCAGAAAGAGGCCTAGTGAGAACCTCAGATAGGTGGCACAGAAGGAAAGGAGAGTGGGCTTGGACCAACACTTCCACTGACTGAAGGCAAGGCTTCTCTGTGCCTCACTTTGTACTTCAGAAAAATGGGCACTGTGTCTGTTCTGTCTACTCTGCGGGGTTACTGGGAGGGTCAAGTGATATCATCTATGAAAAACACCACATAAAGTGGAAAGTATAATGTACATGTAAACTAATAACATTTATTTATAATTGCATCTTTACGTATGGAATTGAATATGTAACCAGTGAAGATTTAAATTACTAATATCTGCCCCCAAATACTATTAGCCAGTGAGGCAGGACTTGGATACAAGCACTGGAGACATAGGTGCTTTCTAAATGAAGGATGGTGGCGGAGACAGCATGTCATTTCTTTGTCTTCACTTGGCCAGACTGGCTATGAGAGTGGGCTTTGAGGGAGGCTAGAAAATGGCTGCCATGCTGTGGGTTCCACCAAGGCAGAGGTCAGCGGCCTAGTTCAGTGTCTAGGGTAGGGGAAGTACTTAATTACATGGGTTAGCAATCTCAGCATCTGTCCTCAGAGGGTTTTAGAGTAGAACTGAAAGCCAGCTAAGAAAAGAACTATAACAACTCTTACATGAGCATAAGTGCTTTTTAGATATAGAGCACTTTGTTTATGCAAAGTTTCATATACTTAAAGATTTCATTTCACACATGAGGAAACTGGAGGTCATAAAGCTAGTTAATGATGAAGCTAAGATCAAACTTCTTTATTTTATTTTACCAGAGATTAAACTTGTGACCTTGAGTTTGAAAGGCAGGCACTGGGACCACTGAGCTAAATCCCTGGCCACACCTTATGTTTTTGACATAGTGTCCATATTTCTTTCTACTATCCAATATTGTATGTCTCAAGAAAGAAACGCTAACATTTAAAAATTAAGATCTTTATGATATAACTGTTCAGGAATTTTTAATTTTAATTTTTTAATGATACCTATTTATAGAGTACTATAATACACCTCTTAGTAACAGTAATTATTTAAAACAAATTATTAATTTTCATTTCAAAATAAGAAAGATTCTAATTCAAAGTAAAGATGGGCATGAAATTTGAATCATTAAACAACAGAGTTAATCTAATAAAAACCTCCACACACCTCTTTTAATGGGATCATAGAAGTAGCCACTCTCTCTGAGACTGCTAAAAACGGATGGCAGAAGGTCAGCCAGGTAACGTTGTGCAAAGGCACAGGAAGCTACCTTCTGTGCTGTCTCATTTTGCTTGTGTACTATATCCCACTGCTGCCGCTTACGACGTTCCTGCCAAGAGGAAAACATTATTGTAGATGGTTATTCAAGTAGTATGCTCTCCTCAGATGCTGATTCTATTGAAGTACATTAGTCAAAATATCTGGACTTATCAAATAAAATGGACAGCCAGGTGTCTATTAAGAATCCATATTTTTCATCAAGATTTTGATGATTACAACTACTGGGTCCTAAACTCAGAAAGATATAAAAAATGGAGCTTAGCTGAGATTAGAGTATTTGCTCACTATTTATGACATTATGGGTTGAACTGCACTCTGAAAAAGAAACAAAACAAAACAAACAAAACAAAACAAACAAAACAAAGTAACTTAATCTAAAACGGATTTGCAACCAATTTTCAAGGAAAATAACTCTATATGTGCTTGATTATTTGAATGTCATCAAAAGCATAATGATAGTTATGTGTGTTTTTCATTAGTTTTATCATAAAATAATGCTGATACGAACAGTATAACTGCTTAAACATCTTCAACTAAAGAACTTAAGGCAATGATCTATAATCTAAGTGAGAGATCTGACAAATACTAAAGTTTTTCCTAATGGATTTTTCAAAGATCTTTAGCTTTATGACATGCCATATGTAATTTTGAACATAATATATATAAAGTATCCAAAAGACTAAGAGGGTAGAGATATAGCCTAGTAGAAAAGGTTGAGACTTGCATGTAGGAAATACTGTGGTTCAGTCCCAAGAACAACAACAACAACAGTACAAGAATCCTAAGAAAGAAAAAAAGAATTTGTAGAATCAGTACTTTTTCTTCGTGGTGTCGTCTCTTTTGCTCTTCCAGTCGCTGGACTTCAGCCAACTCAACATTTCGCATTTCTTCATAGGCACACTGATTGGCCTGCAGGTTGGCCAGCTCTTCTTCTTCCATCACTTCCAGTAGAGCCTGCTCAATTGTCTTGCCCACCAACACTTCTAACATTGGTTTGACTTCAAGATCAAAGTCAAAGAGCTAAACACACAAGAGAAAACAACATTTTAATCATGAACTAAATGCAGAGTAAAATTATAAAGAATAGAAATAATGCTGTGATCCTTGTTACTGAGGAGGCTGAGGCAAGAGGATTGTAAATTAGAGGTTAATATGGGAAATACAGTGAGACCCTGTCTTAAAATTAAAAACAAAAAGTTAAAAGCATGAGGATGCAGCTCACTGCAAGGCCCCAAGTTCAACTGCTAGTTTTTTACAAAAAAAAAAAAAAAAAAGAAGCAGAAGAGGAGGAGAAAAGTGTAATGGGGAATAAAAATATCAGGGTATTACATGTCTGTGTGACAAACACTATACTGGTACTTTAAGATTGGTTTCTAATTCTCCAAATAACCCTGCAAGTTTCAAAACAGCATTTTATTTGTAGTTAAAAATCATTAAGTCAAAGTTATGAAAAAAAAATGCATTCATCAACATGAACCTTAATCATCAATAATTTTAAGATCCAACTTTAAAATCAGGGTCGGGGATATAGCTCAGTGGTTCCGGCGCCTGTTTTGCAAGCACAAGGACCCGGGTTCGATCCTGGTAACCACATAACAATACTCGGTGTGGAGACTCACCCCAGCAGCAATCAGTACCACCTACCACAGTGCCGGGCATGGTGGCTCACGCCTGTAGTCCCAGCACTCGGGAGGCAGAGGCAGGAGGATTGCTGTGATGTGAATTGGAGGCTGAGCTCAGGGCCAGCCTGAACTACAAAGCGAGACCCTGTCTCAAAAAACCTTAAAAAAACAAACAAAACAACCCCCCCCCAAAAAAAAACCCTTTAAAATCAAAGGAAAATATTACTGTCTTAGGCTCTGCCTTTCCTGTTAGATTTTTTTT
>PVIR01016385.1:0-36711 GCA_004026965.1 Petromus typicus | reverse complement strand
CTTAGATGGGTTTCTCTAGCTCAGTAAGAACCGAATGAATAGATGCATAAGAGAACACAGTACAAGTCTGTTCTACTAAGGTATTAAAAGGTAAATTAAAAGGATTTCCCTGAGTCTTTACTTTTCTGGTTTTGACCATGAAGAAAGAAGAAACTCTAAATGCTAACCAATCCTTTATAGGACAAATGGAACCAGGAAACAGAAAGTATGTGACTAATCAAATATTTTAGAATGAATTAGACCCAAAGCCACACATAAGTAAAAATAACTGGTGGCAGTCAAATGCACCGTAGCACTTTGGATCTTTGTTGGTTTGTAAGGTTTTGTTGTTGTTGCTGTTGTTGTTTTTGTTTTTTTTTTGGGGGGGGTTGTTTTTTGTTTTTTTAAGACAAGGTCTCTTTGTGGTGGCCAGGACAACCTCTAACTCATTACAGAGCCCAGGCTCTCTTAAATTCAGGATCCTCCTGCCTTAACTTTGGGTTCCCTAGGATTTGAGGTATCTGCCACCAAGCCTGGCTAGATCTTTAGTCATGTTTGTTTAGGTGAAAGGCAAGATAATATGCAACCTATGTGCATGAACTTGATCCAGAGAACACTGGTGCCACCAAAATCACTTTAAACACACAGATTAACATTTTTCTAGTGTAGTTCCACTGCATCCTATAAGCATTCAATTGCTCTATAATTCTGAACATAATTTAAGGTAGCTTTTAAGTAAAACTGTTAACAGTGTGAAGTTGAAGATAACAAAAAATGAGTAAAATCCACTTTTATAGTAGGTGTATAGTTATAACTTGACTCCAAAAGTCATATTGCTATAATTTCTGTAGGAAACATGAAAAAACTATGGAACTTTATATGCTTTCTTTTTCTCTTACAAAAAGGCAAAAACATAATTTTAAAAGGTTATGACACTAACAGAAGATAAACTATTAATAAGGAAATTTTTCAAATATCTTAAATTTTCAAAATTCATGAAACACTAGCATTTTCAAGTAATGGGAGAGCTCCAAAAGAGGAGAACAATTTTGAAGTATTTTAACTGACATAAAACAACAACAGACACATGCTCTGCAGAGTTCTCCTGTCCATGGCCAATGTACTGATACGTCAAGTATCATTAAGACCTCTTTTGAAAACACACTTGAGAATGGGCGAGAGCTAAGTAGGTAACTTGGTAATCTGTGGGAGCCACTCAGTCTACACATCCAGTTAATGCTACTGGAGCATCGCTGTCCCTAAGCATCAGTGGGAGATGTGTCCAGCCAGTAGCTGCAGGGTGATTTTTACAATGCTCCCTAGTCCATCAAGTTACACCTCTGAAATGCAATGGATAGAAGGGTTAGTTTATTAACTGAGGAAGGTGCTTCAACCAGGCTACAAAAAGATAAGCTGAACTAGGACCCTTTTCCTTAGAAATAGCCCATGAATCAGGCACCACCGTCCTTGTGCTTTCCCTAAGTCATTCGCCTTCTACGATGGACACTACCTGGGCACTGGCAATTTGACATTCTACTTTCCTCTCTCAGCTACATGTTTAATGACTGTACAGAAAACTCAATGGGGAATGGGCTGAATGGGATCACGGACTGGGACGTTAGGAATAAGGCTGGTAAAGGATGCTGACATTGTCTTAAGACTTTCTTTAAAAAAAGATAGATAGATAGATAGATAGATAGATAGCCTGCCTCTCACACTGCAGTATAGGCTGACCTTGCTTGACCTCACTGAGTAGCCCAGGTTGGCCTCAACCTCATGGCGATCCTCCTGCCTCAGCCTTCTGAGTGTTGTGATTGCTGGTGTGCGCCACCACACATGGCTTGTTTTAGACTTTTGAACAAATTAGCACCAGTGCTGTTTTTATCTAGGGATAATTTCCAACCACAGTCAACAGAACAAATTTAGCAAATTCAAGAAGGTAGCAACAGTGGGTCAGAAAAACAGCTCTGCAGTAAGCAGAATTTGGAGAAAAATCAAACTGCAAAAAGATAATTTTTGATGTAAGGAAGTTAAATATGACTGTTGGTGGATGACATGCTTGAACTTGATACCCTCTTAAAGATGAGCAAGCTTTGAAGCTCGTGATAAATTTGAAATGGTTCCATGGAATGTCAGGGCTCCATGGAGACGCCTGCTGCCACTGTCATGTAGAGTATGTCAACTTGTAAATGACTACATTACTAGCTCCAAGACATGGAAAGAGCCTGTCCTTTCATTTTATTAAATTAGACTTTTTCTTTTAACTCTAAGCTCCAGTCCAGTCCCAATCTGGTTAGCACAGCTAAAATTAAAACACTCTAGTTTAAAAAGGGATCATATTCACCACCCACTTTGTCCGTGTTACCTTCACGTTACACCATTCACAGAAAGTATAAACATGGCAGAGACTGAAATGACTATTTTCAAATAGCTTGGCACATGGAACAATACAGCTATCTATCAAACACAAGGCCTACTGTTGTTTTATAAAAATTAACAACATCTGAAAGAGTATATTGCTTTATCCTCCACTTGTCATCACCCTTTACTTGAGTCCTTTCCTCCCCTTGCATTAAAGATACTTTATCTAATTCCCAGTTGAAAGGGTTCTAAAGTGTTAAGTCACAGCTGCGTTGATGCTGAACTTCGTAAATGTTACCACACCAGTGTCCCTCTGACACACACGCTTCTCTACGAGCTGCTCAGCTCTTGATCTGAAATACCTAACTTAGCAGAATACTAGTGCTAATCTCTGGTCCTTCCTGCAGTTCGACTATTCTCTGAGATTTTGAAAGTAAACCAACAGCTTGCTATAACAGACATGGGTCCCATCTGACTGGCTCCTGACACTGTCCAGGGACACTGACCGACAAGACCCGAGACAAAGCCTCAGCACACCGAGGCCCCGTGTGTAGATCATTTTAACAAGATGTTCTTGTTTCCTGTTCCCACGAAAATCAATAACAGGATGACCTTCAATTTGAAATTCAAACCAATTAATTACCTGTTCTGTTGAAAATGTTGATATCTGATTTGCCTAGAGAATTTCAATTATGTACAGATTATTTCTTTCGAAGGACCCCTTCAAAAAATACGGACAGACGTTGAAGACCTCATCTTATACAATGATGCTTTCTTGAAGCACAAAGAAAATACTGGCCTTGCATGAATTACTCCGGGTAAGTTTTTCCCCTTGTGGTCCTTCTCCTCATGACATCATAATCAACTGCCTGGTAAATTATAACAATCTCACAAATATCAGGGCCAAGAATCTATGCTGAAAAGTAGATGAGATGAAGAGCTCTTTATAGTTGAATTCACCTTTATATCTACCTCCATTACACAAATGAGAACCTTTTCAGAATTTTAGAAATCTTTCCTTATAATTTGAAAATTCTTACATTTCTACCTTTATTCAAATTACTTGACTATTTTGCCAACACATTTTACTTTGGATATTCATCATAAGGAAAAAGCTAAATATACATCAAAACTAACAACACAAGAAATACATTTACTAAACTTTGTAATGGAGGATCAGAACATCCCACTGGGGAATTCCCAGATGAATGATCACATGCAATGAAACCATTATCTCCATCCATTAAAATATTATGGAAAACAGAGGCTTCTACCTGGCAGCCAGTGGGCTAAACAGAGCCTGCAGATGAGTTTTGCTTGGACCACACAGTTTTAAAATATTTGAATAGGTTGCCAAGATTTCCAAATCAAGGGAGTTCACATGAAAATTGAATTTCTGGCTTCTCAATAAAAAGGAGATGGGGACCTAGCAATGGGAACCTGCATTCTCACCTGACGCTGACAGTCTGGGGCCAAGGCGCAGCCCCTTGACGAGAGGTCACATGGTTCTTCAGCACATGGTATTCGCCAAAGACAGATCTTTAAAATTCCTATGTCATTAATTTGTATCACATACGTAAGTCTGAGTAGCAGACTTCACTTCAAAATACGAGTTTTCCCTAAGATATTAGCAAGGAAGATTCATCATTGTAACAAAAAAGTATCTTCAACAGCAGATCCAGCACTGATGTCCAGCCTCATACCATGGGCCAGTGAACTTTTACACTGGCTTCTAATCAACTACGTTCTCTTCTGGGGTCTAGAACAGATGCTCCACCAAGTCACTGCTCAGATCTACATCTGCTCTGTCCCTTCCCATGCTAACACTTCTGCGGTTCCTAGCTAAAGCTATCAAGTGCTTAAGTGCAAACGGATCTGAATGTGAAAATAAGCTTTGTCTTCGAGGTAAATTTTAAAAGTCAACATTTAAGATGCATGAATATTATCAAAACAAATAACTCATCTTTACTGGCTCCACATGTATGCCACCATCTGACATTTATACCTACATTAAATAGCTATTACTGTGGGTTCAAATGACCCAACAAGGCATGGTGTATTTCTTTAAAAATGACTATTGCTTAAAAGCAGATGTCTGAAAACTTTCACCATACACTTCTGTTTGCTTTTGTTCTTAACTGAAAGCAAGTGGGAGGAGAAAATATTTTGTTTCATTATTTCAATCAACCACGATACATCATTTTTATCTATCAGTAGCTTGTATGACAAACTAAAATATCCTATTTTGCACAAGGAAGAAAATACTTCAGCATTTCATTCAACTGTTTTAAAAATGAGTTATCTCTGATGTATTACCAGTTTTTTAAAAAGCTTAAATATTCATGCAAATTGTACCAAGTAGGCTATGCCCAGCCATGTATCAACTCATTAGAGTAAGATGTAGATAAACTATAGCATAGTGTTTTTTAAATTATGTTTCATCATGGGACCATATGCTTGAAGGATTATTTTTTAATCAGATGTCTCCTTCCTCAGAGAAACATTTTTCTGCCATTTTTACCTTAAAAAAGGCATCCTTGGAACATATGAAAATTTCACTTCACAAGCAGATACCTAAATTCTCTTGATAACTTCAAGTCTACGGTTCACAAGGTTCTAATGACCACACAGCATTCCTTAACTTCTAGTTTAACAAGAAAGGAGAAAAACCAAGTATGAATATTATCAAAACAAATACTCTGTGAATGCAGCTTTAGGTCTGATATATGAGTGACAGTATTGTATATTCCTTACAGATACATTCTTCCTTATTTTCCATTATATCTGAAATTTGAGCAGTTAGAAGCAGACACCTGGAATTCATTTATTAATTTATCTCTCTCCATTCCAGTTTCATACTTCTTTTCCAACTGTGTCATAAGGTGCTTCTTAAATTGATAATTTTGGAGGACAGCATGCATATAAAGGGCCTAGACAATGTCCATAAAATTATTTAAAAACCTGATGTGATAATCTAAAATGAAATTTACTTAATTAGTTTTTCAGAAATATAGGCTTATTTTTGAAAAGCTTCTTCATTAATTACTAAAATAGTTAGTTAAAAAAATAAGAATCCTAGGAAAGGGGGCTAAGGAGGTAGCTTAGTGGTAGAATGCTTGCCTTAGCATGCATGAGGCCCTGGGTTTAGTACCCAGCGCTCCAGAAAGATTCTAGGAAAAGTATGTATCAGCACATCCATGCTGACGTACCTTCTGCATCTTTCTAGAAAGACAATGTATAAAAAGAACATAGTTCTCTCCCATGATAACCAAAGCTTGAAGCTAATCTCAGGTTTTTATAGCAGCTGACTGCTCATATGCAAAGCAGTTCTGGAAGACGCCTGATGTTGCCTTTTTTATTTTCATTGTAGTAAGATGAAAAAGAAAACATGAAATAAAGAATGTTTAATTTTATTTAGTCTGTATTGTATGAGGAGAAAGGTACTGCTCTCACTTAACTCCTCTCTAATAAGCACTGATATGTACAAAATGCTATCTTCACAAAGGCTTATGCTGAGGATCATTTTTGCATTCTGGATTTGTAAAGATAATCAAAAATGCAAGAACAGTGGCACACACAAGAGCAGTGGGTTATCAGAATCCTCAAAAACCAGGCACCAGTTGGTTTGTTAAGAAATTATTTAACATAACTATTTATACATGTCACAACAGCCAACTTTTCCCTTTTAACAAAAGGGTGTTTGTAATATAGTGAACACACAGGCCTCTCTGGGTCAGGAGAAAACCTGGAATATATTATACAGGTATGAATGGGGCCAGGATGCAGGACATGGGACATGCTTCCTATCAACAGATTAACACTTCATTTTCATTACTCTAATCTCGCCACAGGCTGTGAACACTCTCTTTTTCTTATTTGAACAACAATGGTGCCTGAAAAACCAAGCTGTGGCCCTGCCGGAGGGGCTCCTTACAGGCACAAAGCCCTTACTCCCCTCACACATCTCACCTGCATGAGGCCAGGGCTGTGGCTCCCGGGCTGGGAAACCAGCTCTCCCAGACGTTGGCTGTCTCACCCTTCCTATCCACCCTCCTTCTCACTTTATAATCAATGTCCAAAATAAAGTAAAAACGAAGAAATCCCTCTCCACAAAGAACTCAGTTTAGTAGAACATACAACTGTTAAGATTCATTCAGCCTATGATTACTTGCCAAATGTGTTCAGAAGAACAAAGTAACGTGGCGGGGAAGGCAAGCCACGAGGCCTTTCAGCCCGAGTCGGCAGCTCTTCGTCGTGTCTCTCTTCCATCTTAGTTCTTACTTGAAACGTTTAACCTAAGCTTAAACCCTGAAAATTATTTGAAGAAAACTGCTACTCCCTCCTACTGGAAAGAGATTTACAAAGTAAGAAATAAAAATGCTAGTTCCTAAGGAATGACACGGAGCCTCATCAAAAAAAGCTTTGCTCAAGGAGGACCAGGTCCGCGGAGTCCGAGGCATCACTGCCATGGGACTCCCAGCACGGGGACGCCTCCTGAGCAATCAGTCCCTGCACACACTCACTGCCTGTGAGGCAGCACACCTACAAATAAATCATTCAGCTGTCCTCAACCAGCCACGGTGCAGTTATACACTTTCTGTGTGTCTGTGCACCGTGTAAAAACGCACTATCCCTTGGCAACAGTGGATTTTTTATGTCCATAGCAAGACAGTAAGTCCTTCCCTAAAGTTGAGAGCAGGCCGTGGGCTCTGGCTCTTTCTGGCATTCTAGTACGTACACCTAAACGTAAAGAACCAAAAGAAGCAGAGTAAGACAATATCCCAGGCAAACTAACTCTGAGTAGGTTCTGACGCGAGGTCCACAAGGACAGTGTTTGCACGCATTCCCTCTAACACACACTCTCATGAGTATGCTCAGACCTGTGCTGACTCCGGGGCCCTTGTGTGCTGTTCCAGTCCTGTCCACCACCCTCTGGCACTGGCCAAGGGCAGCTCAGTGGACAGTTTTCTTTACCCATGCCTGATTAGATGACCCGGTCATTCTAATGATGTTTCGTTAGTAAAATATTTCTTACTTTAATTTTAATAGAAGGAGAAAAAAATCATTAAAACTCTGCTAATGGAGGTTCTCCTTTTAATATTAGTTTTGTTATTATATTAAACCAGCTGAAAGTAATTTATTTGTCACGTAAAATATTCATTATCTTGAAATTTTTTAGACACCCAGTTCAATACTCTTATCATCAAATATGAACCCAGAAAAAAAGTGTCCAGAGAACCAATCACCACTAAAAGTCACCTTAATAAAGCTGAAAAACTCCTGACAGTCACACAAGAGCACAGCAGGTACATGCAGGAAGCTATGACTTTCCCACACAGAGTAATTTTCAATCATGTCAATTTTTAACGTGCTCTATGCTTTAGGAGATGCTGAGTTAAAACTTACCAAATACAAAGAACAACAGTGAATTCTCCTCCACTGCTATGTATGCTACATGTTTTAGATTTGTTTTATAATGTCACCCACTCTTAGTGGCCCTCCTACCATTTCAATTCCATTTAAAAAGATTTCATTTAAATCCTACTGCTACAGTTTGCCCAAAATCATACCACTACCTATTATATCACCATTTATCTTTTCCTCCTTTGAAAGAAATGCAGGTGTGAGTCTAAATGTATAAAACGATGAATCCAAGAATTACTTTGAAAAAGAGGAAGAAAAAGGAGCAAGTGAGATGTCTCTGCACTTCAGCACTATCTTACACAGGCTGAGATGAGAGCGAACTGCTCCCAAAGCCCGGGAATGCAAGTCCAGACCGTCACATACGTGGCACCTATTCCTGAGAGAATCCCTCCACGGCACAGCTGGAGGGTCCCCGTCACCACACACAGCAGGGCGGCGGTCCCTTCCCACGTCCCTGCCAGAGCCATGAACTGGCACAACTAGCTTTGTTCAATGGCTACTGGTTTCAGGTACATTTCAATTTTTCTCTAGGTGCCAGTGAAAATAAGAAGGAATTAGAACAAGAAAGATGGAGAAAAAGAAGAATTAAATGAGACAGAAATCAGGTCTGTGAGAAAGGAAACAGAAAGTAAGAAGAAACTAATCTGTGTTTAGGTCATTAAGTAAATTTTTATCAGCCAAACAGGAATAAGATTTAGAAATCAACACCCCTCCATAACACATAAACAGCAAAGACAGTGGCAAAAAATTACAGTGCAAAGTACTGAATAAATAAGATGTCAGACACACTCAAGGGAATATGGTGCTTCAATGACTAACTTGCCACAGTTCAAGATTATTTTATTTTTCTTGATAGAGAGAAATGAAAAACTGATGGACTTAATTAAAAAAACAAAAGGATATTATTTTGTTTTTAAAGGACTCTTTTTTAATTGGAATGATGATTAATAAGCTGAGAATCTGATTTCTACACTCAACCAGTTTAGTGCATTGTTTTCTAGGAGCATTTCCATGAAGGAAAGCTCTGTGAATGAAGAAAAGACACAGCGCTTCCCTCTTCCGATGCCTGCACTCTTGGCATAAAGTGCTGCATGCAGTGTGTGCAGACACAGCACTGCACACAATCCTCACCCAGATGAACTCCAGTCATAAATTTTTCACCCGAGGGTTTGTATGTACACAGTGAAATTTGCGAGGCTTCCTACAGGGAATGTACAAATTAAAAAAGAATCAATACTTTTTATTTTTCCTATTCTCTAAACTTCCTTCTGAACCTGGGGAGGAAAACAGCAGTATGGGTCATGCTCAGTGAGGAAACACGGGGAGTCTAGATGTCACGGCCCTAGGCATCATTTGGGGTGAGTCATCCAAACACATCACAACTTCGCAGACCTTGAGATGCTCAGAATAATTTTTCATCATTTTTTTTTCCTGTGTGTGTACTAGTTAATCTTACAGGAAAAGAATTTCTCTGTCACTTACTGTCTTGCTTATTTGTAAGGAGATAAAGGCTGTTAGTTCTGAATTATGCCCCTTCTTTTTTTCCTCTCTTAAGCTCACCAGTCATCCAAGTTTCCTGAAACTTGGTGTCCTGACTCCCTTCCTCCCATCTCCCAGGTCCCTCAGTAAAGGATTACCAAAAAACTGTGGAAGCAAACTGCTTCTCTGGAAGTAAAAATGCCATCAGCTTTGGCAGACAGAAGTGACAGCTACCATGCTCTATAACCCCCCAGTCTTCTGATCAAGGCCTACAAGAGGAGCGGTCAATGAGCAGCTAACGAATACCACGGGAGGGACAAGAGGATTTGTATGTGGTTAAGAATCCATTTTGACACACACAACAAGCCCAGGCTCCAATCCTCATACGAAAGGAAATCTTGGAACCATTACACCCCATGTTCTTTCAACATTAACAACAGAGTCACAGAGAAAATTTCTTTGACTGAAAAGTTATCCCACAATTCATGGTGCTTTTCTGCTCTCACAAAGTGCTCTGAAAAGGAGTTAACGCCTAAAACAATTTAGCAGTAGGGTTCAAATTATTGACAGAAGGTTAAAAAAATTCCAGTCTTCTCTTCATTTATTTTAATCTACATTCTAATCCAGAGGGCCAGAGTCTGAAAATACCTCTTTGGCCGTGCAGCATTGCTGCCGGTTTGAGTGTGTCGGAGGCACACTTCTCAAAGCTCTGCAGACTGGCAGCCTTGGATGCCACCATGAGCTGGGGTGTGTGAGGCATATAAGGTAGAGAGAAGGAAGCACTAGGGCTTTTGTTTTTCACTGAAGTGGATGACGCCAGCTCACTATCTGTAACGGACTGTTCCTTTGGAATCAGCTCACTGTGTCACAACGACCTGGCAAACTGGAATGCTTTCACTATCACCAGAGTCCTTGCAATCCTGCCTTGGCTGTGACCCACTCACTTCTGCCCCAACTTCTCAGAGATGCCTGACTAAGCGTCTCATTAGTTAGGGAGGACTGTGGAGGCTCTTAACCCTGACACAGGAGTGGCAGGCTGTGCTGCTGCGGAAGCCCAAGTCTGTGCTGTTACTGCATTAATCAATTTTCATAAAGCTATGCATGAATAACTGGATTTATCAAGGAATGTGAAGATACATTCATAAAGATAATTACTGAAAATATCTACAATTATAGATAAGATATCTGTGCCCTTTAGGGGTTTCTTTTCCAACTGCAGTTGCTTAACTCACTTTTAAAAAAGGCTTTACAAATTATATTAACACAACAGACCTCTCTGCAGATGACAGACAGGTGAGAAAAGTAACTTTAAAATGATAAGCTACCATGTTCATCTTCATTTAAATGTATCACATTAAAAATAAACTTGAGATTTGTACAGGTTTTTGACATGTATGACACACCCAGCTGAGAATGTGTGTGTATGTCTTTTGTTTGTGTGGGCTTGTACATATACATGTAACATCACCTGTACGTGAACTACTTCTTTCCTATCTCATTACAAGCATTACAATTTTACCTGCATGTCCGACATAGCTTACAAGGTATAGACCAAGACACAAACACCTGTCTCTATGCTACAACTCGTATTTTAACAATTACCTAAATACTAGTGTCACCTTACCAGAATGAATATTAAGAACTACATTAGAATATATGTCTATTATTAAATGTTCAAAATAAAACATATCACCACTTAAAATCAGAGATAAACTGAAAAGGAGTTAACACCTGAAGTAGGAGCCTGGTAATCAACAGGCTAAAATTCAATGCCTTCTAATATAATTTCTTTCTAGCATCAGGATCGTAACTTGGTCAATTTAATCCACATTTAGGAAGGTATATTTACTAAAATATACCACCTGCTATGGAGGGAAGCAAAAAGAAGGAAGAAAGAAAAGGTACAGAAAGAAACGGAGCAGTGGACAATGCTGGCAATGAAAGTCATTTTCAAAGACCATTAACTATCAACTGCTTTACTCGGGGTTGTGATTAAATAAGAATATTCATCCTGTGTAAAAAAGGGATGCCTCTGTGAGTGAGATAGGGTTCAGAATAAAACATGAACTAGAAAGAAGAGTCAAACCACAATTTACAATTATGCACGTGACAACTATACATACTATGTATGTACCTTTCAAATTGTGAGTAAATATTCAAATTATTTTTCGAGGGGTATGAAGTCAGACAAAATCACTATTTTTATTTTAAAATACAGATCCCACAGACCATACAGTATCTGTCTCTATAAAGGGAAGAATCAGAGGACTGCTGGAAGAAAAAATCATATTGAGCACACTCTTAAATAAATGCCAGGATCCAAGCAATGTTCTATGTTTCTTATATTTCATTTATCATTTCCCTGAAAAGTGCTAGATTTTATACTAGTAAGAAAGTTGGCTTTACTCTCCTGTATCTCTCGTGAGCAGACGCTCCGTATTAATGTGAATCGCTGATTTAATATTTAGCTTCCTTGGTTTGCCCCTCACCTATCTAGGAAATGATTTCTCTGGTGATAACTAACATATCATGCTAATGAGAGAATCTAATGCACAATAGAAAAATGTCACTACTAATAATATTTGCATGAAGTTAAATAAAGCAACTGTAGCAGAATGTCAGACGGTTGTTCTTTAATAAGGCACAGTTTCACAATGAAATTATGTTGTTAATTTTGTTACATCATTGGGTGAATCCTAAATTACTACATAACGATGCACAGTCATTTATAATTCTAACTTAGTATTTCATTCGATTCTAAAAAGAGACCTTATTAAGGAATCTACATTTTATTTCAAACAAGTTAAATATACCTCATCATTAATAAAAGGTAAATGCCTCTAGTAACATGTGAAATATAGACAATGGCCATTTACCCCAGGGACGTTGTTTCTGAACATTTTCAAATAGATTAGACTATCCCATGTCTTGAGACACCTATATGACTTTTATTTCCTATCCTCTCAGATATATAAAAATATGCACAAAAATAGAAACATCACTTCTTAAAAGTCTGGTTAGAAAAATAAATTTCCAAAAGCAGGCTTTCCCCCCTTCCGCCCTTCTAAAAATAAGGTTCTAGAAGATGAAGAGAAAAAGAGTGAGAGGTTTCTGGTCATTCTCAATCTGTCACTGATCGAACTGAGCTGAGAACTCCCTTCACAAAAGTCAAGACTTATGTCCTTTAAGGTTCTCAAGTATTTATCTATAGACAAAGAAATGATTCTTTTTGAGAAAATCATAATGTGGGAGAAAGAATGTAGACAGGCAGGAATACAGAGTCAAACTGTCATGTCTCAAACTTTAGGAGACACACATAATCCCACCAAATCTAAACTGGCTTTAGAATGTGATGTCTTTTGATTACTATTAGACAGAATGAAAGGTTTACATTTAAGGAAATGCAGCTCTCCTCATATAAAAGATACAGATTTTTATGTTCCTACTTCCTAGTTACCTGAAGATCCAAACATAAGTCATTAACTTTCAGTATTCATGAGACAGTTCCCACAAGTTTTTGTGCAGTTAAGTGCTAATGCAAATTTTCTGTAAGTTACCTCTCAAATATTTTATAGTAGCCCTACAAGTTGGTCTTCTTGATTTTTAAAAAAATGATCAGAGAAATCACTACAGTTCTATTGTCATTAAAGAAAACTTTTTCAAATAGAAAGGGTGCTCGATTTATACAATTAAATAAAACTTTTTAAAATAAAAATATGCCAAATAGGTTTTATTCATTTTATGAGCTGAATTTTTACCTAGACATGAAAATAATCATTTAGAAAACCTCTTTATGCATTGCAAATGAGACCTACAGAATTCCATATTCTTGATTGAATTATATGAACTTCTACCTTTAATATAAGCTGGTTTAATGTGAATAATGAAACTAATATTCCTCCAAACTGTTGGCTTCAAGAAACATCATGATGTATCTCTTACAAACACATATACACACGCCATTGAATCAGCATTACTGACTATAAGGAAATCAAATCTATTAAACACAAACATTTATACACAATTTGAATTGAAAGATCATACAGTATTCATACAAACTAGTCTTCTTAAAGAAAACAAGCCACACATATGTAAATTCACAATCTCTTTTACAGGCTATTGAACAATGCATAGAAGTAAATATTTAGTAACTATGACAGAAAAAAGAGAGAAAGGATCATTGCATGAAAAGCAAAAATAAAACATTTTAAAATACAGTTCACTCACAGTACTTTTTAAATTTGTAATTTTCCCTTTCTTGTAGCACTGCCGAATAAACAGTACCTTTAGTTTTATATGGTGTCACTGAGGATGTGACTTGCCTATATTTTTATTTTCTTATGGTCACTGATGCTTTCTATTATACATGCATTAACAGGCAGACACAAATTAAATCTCTATGTGCAAACAGCTGGATTAAAGACATCATAATAGCTTAAGTTGTACAAGTTTCACTCTCAGTGATTCAAAATTATTTCCCTAATTCCTAATTTTATATAGCTTTTTTAAACTAAAATTTTTCCTACAACTTAAAGTGTCCTTAGATTCAAATCTACTTGGAAATGGGCTAGTGCCAAAGAAGCAATCTAATACATCTATGTGGTTCAATAGCCATTTATCAATTGATCATTATCTGAATCTGGTTTTATTAACTCTTTTCTACCTAGAGGGAGACCTAAACCAATCTTCACACACACACACACACACACACACACACACACGACCTACACTAACTCAAGGAAAACGCTGACGGTGACATCTAGTTCTGGAAAGGGTGGCACAAGTTACTGGGGTCTAAGGTTAGAGCAGAGACACACACTGTGCCCCAAGGACAGAGCCCCGACAGGGACAGGCCGGGCGGCAGGGAGCTGCTCAACACGGCCTCCTGCAGCACAGTCAGGGAGCATCTCTTCCAGGAAACGAACTTTTCACTGGGAAGAATGGGAAATCGCACATAAAGAGTTGCTTATTGGGTTTATGTTGATCGCATTTAAATCCCAGCTTACTCTATCAGCAGTAATCAGGGTCCCTCTACAGGATGTCAAAATACACCTTATTCAGATGCATTTATCCTATGTAGAACTGTGTGATCAAACTGTTTGCCGGATACATGTTACAAGACCTGGCGTTATGTACTATTTTTTGACAAATAAATTTCTAAACTGTGCAGCTTACAGTCTAGCAAACTGTACTCTTCCCTGTATTATCAACAATTTAAAAAATCTAGTTCAAAGTCTTAAATGTCTGTGAACTCTTACATAGCCAAAGAGGGTGTTTTTAAAAAGCATTTGCAGTTTTTTCACCAAGGGAAGCCGTTTTCTCAGACCACCGCGATGTGAACCCCTCGGACGTGTCAGGCCACTGCTGCCCTGCCGTGGGCACGACAAACTCACTCTGGCTTTGTGTGGCTCTGTGCAGCTTTCGCGGATGCGAGGCGTCTCGGAGGGAGGCACCGGGAAACTTCCCTCCCTCCCTTGAGCCGGGTCCAAGACGAAGTTTCTGGGCTGCTCCCCTCGGCTCGGCTCCCGCACTGCGCTCGCTCGGCCCCAGCGACTGTGCAAGCTGCAAGCGGAGCCGAGCGGAGTGCAGAGGCGCGGAGCGGAGCGGAGCAGGCGCGAGCGGGCCGGGCCGCCGAGGGCGGACGACCGCCACCGGATCCCGGATCGCCGGCCTCGCGCCGCGCTCACCGCGGCCGGCAGAGCCGCTGCCCCAGCAGGCAGGCCTGGCGCGCGGGCGGGCGGGCGGGCGGGCGGACAGACCGACGGACAGCACGGAGGACGCGGAGCGAGCGCCGCGCCGCCCTCCAGTCCGCGCCGCCCGCCGAGCCGCCGACCAACCGAGTGACTCCCACGGCCGCAAAGGTACCTCGGCGGGGTGGTGGCTTTCTCTTTTTCTAACAGAATACAAAGAAAATGAGTCCTCGCAAGACCCAGGCTGCACTGCGAAACTTTCCAACAAATGCCTCTGCTTTCTTTTACTCCAGGATCCTTCCCCCTTTCCTTTAAGGAGCCCTTGGGGAAACCGGGAAGTAACCCCGCACATTCCAGGAACAGCCGTGACAAAACAGCCCATGAAGTGATCGCGTTAAAAAATATTTACAATGAAAAATACCAGAAACAAAAATGCACGGAACAATTCAAGGCTCCTCAAAAGAAAAAAAAAAGAGAGAGAGAGAAAGAAAAAGAAGAAAGTAACTTACCTGTTGGGACATTCTGAATAAGAGGTTGGTGTCAGCGTTTTGCCATGTCCCCATGAACCCTGGTTCCGCCGGAGTCGTCCTGGTTCCGAACTGCATGGAGTTGTCAGTGTAGGAGTCTCTCAAACTCAAGTCTCTGGCCCTCTTTGGCTCTCTGTCTCTCTGTGTCTCTCTTTCTCTCACATCCACTTCTGCTTCTTCCGACTGAAAAGTGAAGGTGGATTTTTTGAGCCTCTTGGCAGCCAGTAGCAGGAGGGTAGTGTAGTCAAGAAGCGGGCTGAACTGTGCATTTCATTTGGGGAGGGGGTTCTGGGGAGGAGGGTCCGCGCTTCCTTCGCACCTCTGCACAGACACCCCTATCATTTATGCATAGACTGTGACTCCCCAAGCTTGCCGTCCTCGCTTTAACAGCTGCCTGTCAGGTGTGCAGGCTGCACTGGAGACCCAACCATCAGCTCCAAACCCTCAGCCACTGCATGTCATTGGATAGCAGGCAGGAGTCAACTGCACGGTTCTGTGTCGGGCTCCGAATGACACCCTGCCTGACTCCGCTCCCGACCGGGCCGCACACGCGCGCACACTGGAGCAGGCTCCGCCACTGCGCAGCCAGGGAAGCCGGCCGCCGGAGTCTGCCCACAGCGCTCCTCATGGACCACGCGGTATCTGACACCAGCCCCTAACATTTGTAAAACTGTGATACTGATTTTTTTTTTTTTTTAATTTCGCTGGGAGAAAGTAAAATACTAGGCTGGAAAAGAACATAAAGTTGGCTCACTTTTCTAAATGTTAGCTGCTAAAGTCATACAGCACTGGCTGGGCTAAAACAACGACATACTGTAAAAACCCATAGAGAAAATAATACACATACAAATCTGACCTTCTACTGCAAAGAATATATTAACCTAGCAGTTTAAAATGGAAGATGAGCCATCCATATTTACACAATAAATACATACAATTTAGTACCTCAGGCTATTAATTACTAAACCAAAGATTAAGTAATATAAAACTGAATAGAGAACCAAAAAAGAGAACCTCTGTCCTTAAGGCTCCAAAGTAGAACAAAATCCTTTGTTAAAGTTCCCAGATGAAGAACCTACAGAATCTTTTCAAACCATGAAGGAAAAATCCTGTCCCATTTCAGGCAAAAAGTAATGAATATAAAAACACCATTTTTCATTCAAGATCTCTATGGAAAATTCTATAACATTTTCCTGCCTGGTGAAATATAGCTTCAACAGCAGGTTGTAGTTTTAATTAAGCCTGTTTTAAAACAAAACACCTATGTATTAGATGATTTTTATCTATCTTATTTATGGAAAATCAGAAGTGAATAGAATGTACTGTACATAAACAATGGGACTTCGAGATGGAAAGCTAAATTCATGCCACCTCATAAAAGTAGTCAGCAGGAAAAAACCATTCTTCCTAAACTTAGAATGTAAGGAACATTAATCTTCAAGCACCTACAAATATCGAGGACAAATGCACCACTTTCCTGGCTTCTTCTTAACTAAAGAATAACAATAAACCTTATTCTCTCAAACAACAAAGGAAACAGAAAAGAGCTTCAGTGGCAGCTCTGTGTCATTAGTGGACAATGAGAAAAGATGAGAAAACGTACACTATGTTGACACAAATGTGCCTTCCCTCCTAGAACCGACCTCTCCTGAAAGCTTTTCTGTTAAACTTCCCTCCAGTTCACCACCATTAAGCACAAAAAAGTCTCAAAAGAAGCAAATTCAATATCTGAGAGGAAACAAACAGGAACCCAAAGAATTGTTGCCCTAAAATATATTAAGTCCACCTGTGGTCAATAAAAATATTTTTCAGGGGGGAGGGCAGGAAAAACTCTAGGAGTCAACTGTCAACGGTGACTGTACCTTTACTGCTGGCTATTACCCACTTAAACTCCCTCTGAAATCTGCTAGCCTCTTGATTTCTGAAGTGGTACTCAGAGCCTCAGTCAAGCTGCCTGCTCAGCTCCTGGCCTCCCCACTAATGGCTGTTATTTGTGGGAGGCTTAAGGACACTGTCAATAGCGGCTCCTCCACACTCCACTCAGCTGCACTGTATCGCCTGCCTGCCTGCCTGCCATCCCCTCCCCTGGCTCTCACCTCGGCTCCTTCCTCCTCTCTCTCACTCCCTCTTCCAGCCCCCACCCGTTCTCTTCTCTTTCAGTCCTGTGGCTCTTCTTTCCCAACTGTGTGTGTGTGTGTGTGTGTGTGTGTATGTGTGTCTCCCTCTCTCTCTCTCCATACATATACACACACACAGAACACAACACAATACAAAAACCAACTGGCATGCAGCAGCAAGCACCTGCAGTAATAGACTCTTTTATTAAAACTGTTATTCTGCAAGACTTGAAATTCCCCGTGGACCGGGCCGTGTCAAAGCCGATATAATTAACTAGAGGCTCAGCAACGGATCAATTACCAGACAAGCAAGTGATAGTGAAATCAATGAAAGATCATCAGCCACATTATCAGTGTTGCAACTCATTAGGGCAAAACTGAGAAATGTGCTCAAAGCTAGCCCGGGCAAGGTGGCATTACAAAACAAAGGGCTAATTTGGAGACCCTGCTGTGAACAATCTGTAACAGAATTAGCCTTTTTTCCCCCTAAACTGCACAGCTCTGTAACTAAATGTGACAGACTGAGAGAAGCAGTTTATTAAGACACCAACCCCAAGTTTATTTAGTTCATAAACTCTCTCCTAGAAAATCAATACAGTCTGTACAGGGTTATTAGGCTGACTAGCTAATACATCCAAATTTGGTCTGCCCAGCCAGCAATTCTGACAAAATGCACCCAGAGTAGGCGAACTGGCCTTGCAGGCAGCACAGTCTGTACTGGCTACCTGTGCAGGTCTGCAGTGGAGCTGTTACTCTGATTTCACCACTGCAGGGTACCGAAGGCTTAAAGAAACTTGTTCACAACAAACAGGCTGTACCTGCTGAATGGGTCTGACCAGACGAGCTCTTCCTTGAGTGTGAGCCTCACTGACAAAGAGGTCAGGACCTGTTAAGAGTGAAGGACAACCACCTAAAGACTTAGGCCTAGATAGACCTCGAGTGGGTGCACACTAGTGCTTGGTAAAGCTTTGCAAACTTTAAACCTGCAGATTTTAACACAAATTTGAAATCTCCAGCACACAGGCTCTGAACTTTCCACTCACTCCCAAGTGTGCTGTGAAGTGGGGAATCCTTGACCTGGTGATCATTTCCTATCCAGTAAATGAGAGGCTTTATCATTTTAAGGATACATGACCAAAAAGCACACCTACAATGTAGAGATGTCCACTGAGTTTTCCTACTTCCTACATATTCCAAAGTTCTGGAGTAATTCTGGAGTTAGGAGTGTCGAAGTTATTTTAAACTGGACTGAGGGACAGAGATCACCTCCACAGTGACTGCTTCCTCATGTCCCGGTTCCATCAGGTACGAGAGGCCTGTACCTGAAGCCTCCCGAGCACAGGTTACACACTGGCATTCATGTGAGCACCGACAGGGAGAGACGGATCGTGTCAATTAAGGAGGACACAGACTGTATCTCCTAGAACCCGAGTTGTTAAAGGAACTACGTGAATCCCTCCCGCTATCACAGCACAGTGAAAACAGACTCATACCACGGAAGAAACTCCAAGGTAGTTTACAGTGGATAGGAGAACGGAAGAGAAAAATAAGCAACAGCTTTTGGAAGTCATTTTGGATATTTCTGATGTTTTAATATTTCAAATCTTCCAAGAAAAGAACTTTACTATTAACAAATCCTGAATATAGTATGCTAATATTAGGATGCTGAATCCTAAATTTTTTAAAAAACATGATTTTCATTGGATTTTACAAATATCCAACTTATAGACTGCTGCAATTAAACAACCATCCTGCACTTCTGAGCTGGCACCTCAGCAAGCACTTGGTAAGCCACCCTCGGGAGCACTCCGGAAAGTCAGACACACATTCTCAATGTGTTCTATGGAGGCTGATGTTCCAGGTAGTGATTAAAAAGTTGTAATTACAGGAAAATTTTACTTTTCAAAAAGCTGTGTGCATGTAACTACATACTGTGCATGCACCCTCAATGAGATCCAATTAGTTCCACGGAATTTGCATTCCAGTTAGTGTGGGCTAACAAGACTACGGGGAGGCAGCGCCGTTCCACCAGCAGAGTAAGGACGCGTGCTCTTTCTTGTTGGCTCTGCAAGCAGCAATTCCCACAACTGACTGCTTAAAATGTAACTCATCTTTCCAATGTTGGGTAGTGAAGTAGGCTTAGGGTCTTCCATTTGCTAAAAGAAAAATCATATATTGATGCAAAAAAATCAGACAGCTCATACTGAAGAAAATGAAAAGATTTTGGACATACAACTGTGGGGCAGGTTGTTTTGCTGTGGTTATTGATTAAAGGGAGAAATACTGCCCACATTTTCTTTTCTTCTTAACATTTAATTTCTTCAAAAATTCATTGAACCTAGGACCAGAAAAAATTTCAATGAGAAATTTCTATGTAAAAACATACGGTTTTGTGATAAAGTCATAAATGCACTGTCCAGAGAAAGTACTCAAGGACTTTAATTTTTTTCTAGCTTTGTTTAAATCCTGAGCAAATATAAAATACATGTATAGTTTCTGTACACAGTTTAAGAAGCATCTCTGGGATGTCTGCTGGTTTACAGAACAATACCTGTAATTCCCCGGGTTCAGTTCAGCAGCTGTTAACAGATTCTGTAATCTGTAATGACAGTAAACTGGCCTTTGCTCTTCTTTTATTCACCATTCATTTTCAAGGCTTGGTTAAGTGCAGAGCTGGGTTAAAGATCAGTGGTTTTTCATGTGACACATGCTGGTATTCATCTAATGGCTTGTCGAGACAAAACTGTCCCTGTTCTTGCCAAAATAATAAAAATGACGCTCCACATCGCATGACAATCAGCACTTCCTCATGGTGAAACAACTCAAGCTTTTGTAATTCCCTTATTTTATAGAAAAAAATGTTAACAGACTATCCAATCTTATACCCAGAATCAAGCTGCTGTTCTCAAGAGATATTTTAATAATGTTTTCTCCTCACAACTGCAGAGCAACATATATGCTAATTTCTAATCAAATCAGACTTTACCATATAAAATAATGTCGAAGCTCAAATTCATAAAGCACTAGGGTGTATAACTAAATCTATGCTAACTGTAAAACAGTAGCAGGATAGACTCAGTCACAGAGGTGGGGCAGCCAATGAGGGAAATGTCACTTTTCCCAAGAACAAAGTATGGGACTCGCTTCGCAACATCTGCTGGACTGTGTGAAACGTTAACAGATGTCTTAAGTGGAAAAAAAAGAGAAAGAATTAATAAAAAGAAACCTCCTCTGAACAGATAATCTGCCCAAATTTCCATATTCCTGAGGAGGAAGTTGACAGCAGCCTTTTTCCCTTGTGAAACCTGCCATTCCTATTTTATTGTATAAAGTTTTATTTTCAATGTGAAGTTAAGGGGAAAATTTTTGACCCGCCATAAAAAATAGAAAAAAAGTAAAACTAACAATAATTCAAATTCAGGTGTTCCCTTTTTGAATAATTATAGTCTAAGCTGCTTGTTTCTTCTTGACTCACAGATGTAGTATGATGAGAGGGCAATAAAACATTTATCATCCATCACACACACACACACACACACACACACACACACACACACACACACACACGGAGAGAACTATTACTCTGCTATCCCTGTAAGCTTCAGGGAAAAGAAAATAGAGGAGATTTAAACAGTGGCTCTTAAAATATAATTCTTACATGAACTGTCATCTTTACTCATAAAACTACTTGTCTTCACAACGAAAATTCACCTGACATTTATTCCTAAGTCCTTATTCTCCAGCTGACTCTGATTCCTTCCCACTACCTGCCTTGTAGGGATGAAACACCTGTCTTCTCATACTCAGGTATTCCTGAGCACTGCCATCTGATGACTGGTAAACCTCATGGCAGACTAGTTGTATCTCTGTATTTAAATTTTAAGGAAACTAGAAAACTTGCCTACTTAACAATTCTCCTTCATGTCTCAATTTATTAGATGACTGAGCCAAACCTGACCATGGCAGCTTTTAATGCACACTGCATACAGGCCAACCCCTCAAGCTACCCTCATTCCTATATATGAAAGAACTATGTCACTATTTTCATCAAATCTTCTTCTGAAGGCATAAAGTCTTATGAAAATTTAAGATGTAGATTTTGGTTAAGAGTTCATGGTTTACTAACTCACCCTGCTCTTCAGCAGGATTTTACTCACTGACCTGTCTCTCTTGCACGAGTCTGTGAGAACTGTATGCGGGAGTTCCTGTTTATGATTATGCCTTTGCCAGATGGCTACAGCACCTTGACTGGGCATTTCAACATATAGAAGCCTCATCCAGAAAAACTGAAGATTTCAGGGGACAAGATCACTGTCTAAGTGGTAAGTAAGCCATGCAGGTCTGCTTCAACTTTTGGTTAATATTCTGCGCAAGTATCCTAAATATTCCAGTTTACTCACTGGAACACCACATCCATGTGCAAGACCCAAAGTAATGGCAACTGCTACACCCCCCTCCCCAAATTTTGCCTATGCCAAGAAAAAGAGCTCTTGAACTTAAACATCAGTCTGAGCAGGGCGTGGCGACACAAGCTAACACAAGCTACTCTAAGGGCAGATGCAGGAGGATCTCAACTTCAAGGTCAGAGAAGAAAGCACCTGCCTTGTCTTGATAAGACCCTGTGTACCATTCCCAGTACTGCAAAATAGTAACAGTATTAATAATTTCATGGCCAATGGGGAAATACAAGCCTCTTAACATAAAGCCTGCATGAGACTCTGGTTGAAATCACTTTGAACTGTGGCATGAACATCCCCCATAAGTATTACTAAAAACTTCGCGACCCCTCTACAGGAAAAGGAAGAAGATGTTCCACCTGATACTTGTCTCTGTGCCATCAAGAACAGTCCGTGATGCAGCTCAGTTTCAAAGTAACATATCAAGGAATATCTAAGCCCCATAGTCCTTCAATACACTACAACAATAAGACAGTGAAAAACTCTGAGCAGAGTGCGGCAGATGAGGTAGTTTACAGAATTTTAGGTTAATGACAAATCTTTAAAATTATGGCTCCCAGATAGAAAAGCATCTACAATGAGCAGGAATTGTCTGCCCACAAAAGCACAAACACTTTACAAACCTTGTGTTGGTTTAGAAACTGAAAAGCAACTGGCATCTTTTCTAAACACAGCACTGACAGGGGCTTCTGTCTATATAACCCACACTCAGTAGTTTATGAGAAAATCTTTTGGACAAAAATAACCAGTGCTCTCTGTCTTTCAAGAAACAGGGTCGGAGCTGCTATTGTGAGAGGGGATGCAGCAGGGATTACTTAACTGCAGTACTGAAAAGATAATATTCATTTTTCTATTTACTGCCTTCTAGAGGCTGGACCGAGAAGCCTGAAGCCCTAGCAAAAATGTTATAATACGAAGACTGTCAGGTAGGAAGACTGAGATTTCTGGACACTCAAGAAAATAGCCTCATAAAACTTTAAAAATACAGCACTGCCTTCAAAGTTATCACAGACAAAAGAAAGCCCATAGATAATGATCCACCATATACAATTGACAAACTTTGAAAAAAAAATTCAAAAAATGAAATGCTACTATACTTGGAAGTTTGAAAATCATTATAAAGCCCAAGACTATTTTGTATATATACACATTTAAATGGATAAATGAAACAGACTGTTTTCAAAATTAAGGAACCCAAAAGATGCCACAAACCCACCGATCAGCAAGTTAAAAACATCAACAGGTGCCGAGGGGGTCGGAATAGTGATTATTCGGTGGAGGACAGTGGCTGGTGAGGGTTCAGGGAGGCTTTAGGGACACAGGCAAAGTTGCTTGTCTCCATCCACTTGCTGGAACTGAGTGTGTTCACTTGGTAAACATCCATTAGTCTATACATTTAGAATGTGTGCACTTTTCTGAAAGTATGTTATATTTCATTGCTAAAAGTACGCTGCAATTCATGGTTCCACTACTAAAACTACTAGTAACAACGAACAAACCTTACAACTACATGGGGAAAAAAGATGGTGGAAAAGAAAAATAAAGGAGCAGAGAAAGGAAAAGACAAATGCAGGCAAATAGCTTATCACAGTCAAAGTCACTCCAATAACTGCTACTAAGTTTTATCATTTGCAAAAATTTCATCAGAGACAAGAAATGTTATAAAGCAAGTAAATACGTGAATTTCACAGCATGAGGATGGCTGTGAGAGATGGTGAAAGTGTGGAGAAAAGAAGAATTAGGTGAGAGAGACCCATATGGAGGCAGCGGAGCACACAAGTACATCCAAGGGATTTCAAAGGAAAAGCACAACGTACCTCAGGCTGCGACGAATCAACCCCACACGGGGCCTTGAAATGTGCCTGCCAGTCCTGGTCACTGAGTCTGCCCTCTGACTGGAAGGAGAGGTGATCTGGAGGTGAAGTGGGCACAAATCGTGCCTGTGGAGAGATCAGGAGAGGAAATTATACGTGATCTGCAACAGCATCACTTAAACGCGCTCAATACATAAAGAAAATTGAAAAATATTTTAAAACATGCAAAGATGCTCCTCTGACTACTCCAAACCCTTCATTTTAAGAGTCACGGTTGCTAAGACTGATAGCAGGCACGGGTTTAATACATTAAGTCTGGAGAGGGTAAGGGTAACAACCAGGAATAACTGAGTAATTTGCCCACTGGTGACAGATACACATTTGCCACCCAGAGTGGCTCTCCCTGCTCTCCTCTTCTCCTCACGGTGATAAGGATCAAACTCAGACCTTATGCTGCTAGGCAATGACCCTACAGATGCTGCAAAATAACCCCATACAATTTAACTAGGAGGGCTTCTGTGTGCTACACTATACCACTAGAACAATTTCTAAAACACTTTTAGGCACTGTTAGAGAATACCCATCAAGGCCTTACTTGCCAGGTACGCAGCTAAGGGAACACAAAAGTTAAGACACATTCATCACTTACATGAAGTTTACAATCTAGTACAGAAAAGTATCCATGCATAAATGACCTTCTATAAAAATACAACACGGTAAGAGTTACAGGATCCTGGCTGAATGAGAAAAAAAGTTACTTACAGGTAGTGTGGTAAGAGAAAGCGTCTAAGCAGATTTTGCTGTGGGCACTAAAGAACAGGAATAGAGAAGCAATTCCATTTGACCAGAACATGAGGCAGAATGTGCAGAATAATGGATATGAATGGTCAATAGGAACTCATAGTACAAAGGTTTTTCTCCACCAATGTAAAGAGTTGCCACTTATTCTATAACCCACCAACATTCAAAAGGCCTGAAAGGTTCTCAATAGCAACATGACATGATCATTCCTATAAGTAGGTTTATCTGGCAAGAGCAGGACATATGACTGGAATGTAAGAAGAAAGATGTGAACAGGGCTGGGGATTTAGCTCAGTGGTTCTGGTGCCTGCCTTGCAAGTGCAAGGACCCGGGTTCAATCCCCCGGTA
Source organism: Petromus typicus (assembly GCA_004026965.1). NCBI lineage: Eukaryota > Metazoa > Chordata > Mammalia > Rodentia > Petromuridae > Petromus > Petromus typicus. Next base: position 11,714 of record PVIR01016385.1, on the reverse strand, counting down.
ACCACATACAATATTGGGTGTGGAGACTCACGCCCACCAGCAACCAGTACCACATACCACAGTGTGGTGGCTCACGCTTGTAATCCCAGCATTTGGGAGACAGAGGCAGAGGATTGCTGTCAGTTCGAGGCTGAGCTCAGGGCCAGCCTGAACCATAAAGTGAGATTCTGTCTCAAAAAAAAAGAAAAAAAGAAAGATGTGAGCAGATTAATTAGGAGGCTATTATAATAAAGTAGGTAAATGACTTCTATCAATAGGAATGGGGAAAAAGAGCAAGTTACAGAACATATTGTAAAGATAAAATCAAGGGTTAAGACTGACTCAGGTTGTGAATAAAAATGAAGAGTGAGTTAAGACACCACAGCTCTGATACTCTAAGCAAAGGAAATGGGAACACTCAATATAAATGGGGACAAACTAGTTTGTTGGGATATATGGTAGGCTGACTGGGGCCAACAGCAGACAGTGACTCATCAACCAGAAATGCTCAGTAAACACCCATCCTGGAAGTCAGAAGACATAGGAGCTGTCTACACAGGCAGGACCCCAGTCACAGAGGACACTCAGGGCTCGGTCTTAGGGCAGTTCACAGGATCTCAGATTTTATGATGTGCTGGATGACAAAGAAAGGTAACATTCACAGGAGGTAGGACGGCCAAGGATTTTAAAGGTTCTAACAAACAATACTCTGTGCATAATGAAACCAAATGTAATAAAGAACAGGGAGAAGAGCTAGATGGGGGCCTGCCAGCGACTGCCATCCAAGCTGAATACCACCCTGCAGGTCTCCAGGGTGTCTGTGGTGGGAGTTCTCACGTCTGGGTAAATGGGCATATTGGGACCAAAACTGTGTGGAAATGTATTGTGCGCAACAGGAATTCTCTATACACCAGGAGATACACAGGACACATACCCAAGGAGTTACGATGTCAGCAATGTTAAAGACAGAGGGGCAGAAAAGATAGAGTACTCTGTGGAAAATCTGTGCGCCAAAAGGAGTAGGAGTGAGTGGCTGAGAAGGCCAGCAGGACCCAGGAGAAGTTTTGTAAATAAGCTGAACATTTTTTACTACAGGCCAAAAAGGGAGTGTAAGAGTGGTAAGAGTGGGAGAAGCCAGGAGAAAAAAGAATGCTAAAAACCACGTCTGAAGGAAAATGCTACGAAATGTGCTAGAAGGCAGAAAGATCAGGAACATGAACGAAAAGGTGCCTCCAACAGCTCTGAATACATCTTTTTCTCAGAAACCGAAAATAAAAATGTTTTTAAATTCTGTGGTTAAGAAATATATGTATGAAGAGCACTCATAAGAATGCCAACTTAAGTACCCATCTTCCCCCAGACTACACTTGCTCAGTAAGAGGTGCTTTACCTATCTTGGTAAACCCTAACACAGGGCCTAACAAAGTGCTCAGTACAGAATAAATGCTCAGAAAATGATTGCTATAGAAAAGAATGACCACCTCAGAAAAGTGAAGGTGAGGCTACTCGTGAAGACAGACAGGATAGGATGAAATCAAAGATGATTTGGGAGAGAAAAGTGGGTCCAACTAGACAGGGTGAAATGAAACTCAGGATCAACAAAAAAAAATGAACTCTGCAAAAAAATAAGAAGTAGCACATGTACCTCCATGGTGATTCCCAAAAAAGCATGGGAAGTCATAACCAAGGTGAGTGGGTTCAGATTAGTATGGTTCTCAGTTTAAGAGGTAGTTCTGAATGCAAAGAGAAAAAGGCCTCACTCTAGCACATACACTCTAATATTGCAAAATTACACGGAACTGATTTTGGATGGCATTATTTAATTTTTTATTAGATATATCATGATTCTAAGTGTTTGTTGTACCATTTCTTTAAGGAAATTAGCTAGAGCAAACCAAAATGGAAACACTTTCTACTGTGTCACACAAGAGCATACAGTGAAGGACCAGGAGACAGCAGAACACCAGTCTAGTAACAAGCATGAGGCACAGCTGCGCAGAGAGGCGCATCCCGTGCCCTCCTGCCCGACCCCCCCCCCCAGGGACTGCAGCTGCATCCCAAGTCCAAAGTTGCACTGACCCTGCCTGCTTAGCAAGGGCCACCCTAGCAGAACTCAGCATTCTACCCAAACCCTTTCCAAGAACATGGAAATAATGGGTTTTGTCCCCTGGCCAGAGCAGCAACTGCCAGAAAGCCACCCTGGGGACTCTGGCAGACATTCACCACTGTGCTGGCCACTGCTATGGTCTGTCTTCTCACAGAGGCCCCTCTGTGAGGACCGTCTTCTCACTGACCTGTCACTGAGCTTCATAAAGTAGCATTAATACTGTGGGCCAAAATGAGATTGATCTCGGAGCTTGGTGGTCTCCTGTTGTCAACAGTGCATTATAAAACCAATACTAAATACTTTATAAACAGGTCTCCCTGCAGTGTATTAGAACAACAGTGCATATTTCATGCCCCACAGTTAGGTAGCCACATATCCATCAGACTAATACATTATTTAGTAAGTACTCAGAAGTGCAATAAGAGTCGATAAACTAACTTCTAGATACTTACAAGCTATTTCAGTGGAAATTGTAGCTGAATGAGAAAACTGCCGCACTGACTGGACCGGGATGGAAACAGCGCACTTCGGTCAGGCGCACTGCTCCGAGGGAGCCGCAGCTCCTGAGCGAGAAGAGCAAGAGCCCCTCACGCCCTGAAAGAGTCCCGGTGACTGAACGCAGAGGACAGCACCTCCAGCCCCACGTCCACTTGCTCTCTCTAGCACAGAGATTCCCCTAGTTCCACCATCCTTAGCACTCAGGGAGATAAAGATGGACAGGGATGGGGACGGGAACAGGACATTTCAAACCCACCCTGACAGGCAGGAGACAAGCACCACTGATGCTTTGCACTTGACATGTCCAAAGAAACAACAGAATCATCTAAGGGAACAGCTCTCGGCTGCATGCACAGCGTGGAATCTGGAAGTTATGAATCTAGGATTCCATGGAACTTGTTCTGCATAGTTTGCTTAGCTCTTCTTTTGGTTAAAATTCTCAAACCTCTACACAACTGTGCCACCGTCCCTGGTCCCCAGGGAGTCCACCCCTGTGAGGATCTCTGCTCCGGAATGCATCCCAGTCCTCCAAGGAAGCCCCTTCCTCAGCCAGCAGCTCTTTCTCAGACTCTCAGCAGCACGGCCCTCGGGGCAGTGCTGGCCACAGCGCCCCAGGGAGCAAGCATCTGGAACCCACAGCAGGGTGCACGCCAGCGCCGGGCACCCGCAAGGCAGATGCCAATGCAAACCACGCTTCCAGCCCACACGGGAACCACGATGGTTTCCTCCAGGAGCCAGAGGCTGAGATACACTTCTGGAAATGAAGGTTTGGGGCTCCTTTCATTCACGTGGCGTGGACTGGGGAGGAGGCCGCGGCCGAGGGCCCCACTCTCTTCTTCTCACCCCCTCCACACCAAGTGAATGAACCGTAAAGATGTTCATGGATTCGGAGGGTATCCGAGCACTCCTAGGAGAGGCACCTAAATGGGTAAATATATAGATTTTTTCGCACAGTTATAGTCCTATCCCCAAAGGCTGCAGTTTTTAAGGCTGAAAAATATTTTATGTGAGTAGGAAAAGGAAGTAGGAATAAAGGAGAAACACAGTAGAGACTTGATTTCACATGACTCTCTCCAAAAGACCTTCCCAAATCCTGGAAATCGCGAGCGCTGAAGTAAAAATATGGGACAACACTAGTTTCTTTGTATTATTTTTTGCTACTACAGCCACTACTGCTAGGTTGATTATTCATATTAATGAGTTCGGTATGTAGACAAACTATAAAAGACGCAGTCTCTGACCTCAAGTACTTATCTATGTCTTTGGGGATTTACTCCTCCTGCTCGATTTACTTTTATTCTTCGTACCCTGGCCCGGAGGAAGCACTCATCACTCAGGACTTGGAGCTCTTCCATGGGTGGGGTTCCCATACGCAATGAGAAGAAAGAAAACTTTTGCCCTTGGACACAGACAATGTTGGCCCCAGGACTCGAGATGTCTAGTTTGTGGTAAAGAGAAATATGAACACTCTGTGAATATTTTACACTTATTTCACAGAACTCTACCATAAAAAAAAATCTTAGAAAGTGTGACAGTACATGATCCTCCTGTGATCTACCATGTTCAGCATATACATGCATTAAGCATGTCATTGTGCCCCCAGGAGCTGACACTACACAGTGTCCCCACCTGCCCCTTCTCCCTAGCTGTTTACCTACCGTGTGTTTCCAGCCATGTGCCTGTGGCTAACGCACCCTTAAGTGAGACTGCCAGAGTGCGACTCTCTGCAGAACTTCTATTCCTGTGACCTTGGCAAGTGACTTAGCGGGAATTGTTAGTCTCTAAAATGAAAATAACAGTGCTGGTTCACAGAACTGTCGTGAAGACTAAATATTCTGCCTAGCACAGAAGGTTTCACCAGTGCCTACTGCACAAGCATTGCAGATTGGAGGCACAGCATAGGAAGGTGTGTAGAAGGAGACGTCAAACCAGAAACCCACGGCCAACTTCGGCTTCAGATTGAGAGCGCATGAGTGTTTGTGTGTGTTTAATTAATGACCAGCATGTGAAAATCATGAAACTTTCAAGTAAAATACAGAGTAACTGCTGCTGAGAGGGGAAGGGGGGGAGGCCAAAGGTGAGGTGCCTCAACCTACAGGGACAGCAAACAAATCCACGTTCCCTCCCCACAGGCAAATGCAGCGGAGAAGCAGCTGGACTCTGATGGACAGTCTGCACTATTCCCAGCGTATCATCCTGCACTTGTTCCTTCAATCCCTCCACCTGCCTGGCCACTGATCCCCTCTGAGTGTGTAACACCTCGCCTGTTAGTAACTCCACATTAAACTACCACAAATGGTCACTTGTTCACATAGAAATTAAAGTCATAGTTAAACAAAATACAAAAAACCGAGAATGTTTTCTATTATTCCTGGCCTCTGCTAAAATCAGATGTAGGCCTTGTGTTAGCTATTTCAGTAACAGTAGTTCTCAAACATTTGTAACCACTGGAGGCCTGCTTTACAAAGGTATTAATATTAGTTATATAGGACAAAAAACATTTAAGGCTACACCTGCTAGCCTTCATAGCCTGAGACAACTATGGAACGATAAGACTGCACCAACTATGTAGAATTGTAAGGCTGCACCAAGAAATTGTATGGAGCTGACCTAGTCTGACTGATCTACTATCCAAACACGGAAAACAAGACGAGTCAGGACAGGACCTGCGGACAGCGCCGGAACCTCTTTTCAGGCTTCTCCTTCCAAATTGCTTTTACAATGGAGCTCAAAGTTGGGTCCCAGTGGTTAAGAATCTAGTAGCATTCTAGCGATGTGCTCACTGATTGGTCCAGCGATTACATTCTCAGGAAGTCTACAAGCAAGTAGTCTTCTTCTACACTAACTGGAAATGACCATCCTGATAGTACTTACCAACAATCAGCTAATGCTACAAATCAGAACTCCATGGGTACAATGCAAGGAACCAGCTATCAAATCCTGACACATACTAGTTAGAATCTCACATTTGACTACTAAGTTGGGGACCTTCATATGGTACTCATCATCAGTGTACAACTACAAAGACGTCGTTGTACTTCTTTCTAGAACCTCCAAACCAAGCCACACACTTGAGGATGACAAAACAAGATAAATACATGCCTAAGTGTGGAGCTCTTATTAGACACAAGGCATACTTCTTGTAAAATACAATGAAAGTAAGATCAACAGCATCTAGACATCTTAGGAAATTAATCATTCTGTACGGGCAAAGACTCTAGGAGAGTGTTACTTTATGCATATTTATTTATTAGCACTTGCTGGGTGCAAGGTATTGCACAGAGCATAAAATACTCCCTTATATATTTTATGCAGGTCCTACAAGAAAGGTATTATTATCATTCTCATCTTACTAGTGAGGAAACTGAAATAAGAGCTTGACCGTATCTGTAAGTGTACAGTTGGTCTGATTCCAAAATATGTCCTCATCTGAACATCTTGTATTGTCTTTCTAGGATTTTACAATTTTATACCAAAATTATTTTTCTATGTCTTTAAAAACTTCACCTCTTTCTTGATTTTATTTTTTCATGTTGAACATCAATGGAGTGATAACTTTAGGACTTCTATAAGCTCAGGATTTGATTTGCCCAGGTGGATAAATGAGGGGAAATATGCAAGAATGTACTACAATTTTTAAAATTCAGTGATCTTCCATTTTATCCTTTTTGTGTTCAGTCCTGATTACTTAGTACATAGCAAAAATCTGTGTTGTTTCCATTTCTAGAATTTGCCATGTTGTTTTACTATGAGTCTTTCCAAAGCAGTATTAAATTCTTACTAAGCTGTAGATATGTACCAATTTCCCCAAATGAACACAACTTTTATGCATTTCAAATAGACACTAATAATACTTTTAAAAATGAGAGAAGTCCTCCAAGTATTGACAAGAAACACCTCCAAGTGAATTAAGAGTAAAAGGCAAGACCTTACAGTAAGACCACATGTGACCATCCAAGTTTCAGAGACAGGAAGAAAAGGAAAGTCAGAGGAGAGGAGAAAATCACGAAGAAGAAGCTAATAAGAACTTCTCAATTCAATGAAGCTACTTATAGAAATACCTTCAAGAATCTGGTAGAAAGAAATTCCCTCTCAAGACAATGGAAAACTTCCTCTGGTTTTGGTGGGTTGTTTTGTTTTTTTTTTGAGTGCCTGGAATTGGACCCGGAATATCACGTGCGCTAGAGAACTGTTCTATAATCCAGCCACACCCCAGCCCCAGGGTAAATATGTTTTTTCTAAAACTTCTATATTCTCTTTCCTCGCCCACTGTTTTACAAGGTGTATATATTAGGAATCAACAACAACAAAAGAAATATAATGTATGTCATGTAGTAAAATGATGGCTCTGCCAACCAAATACAGTTTCAGAATTTTCAAGTTCTAAGCAAAACGTAGGGGGATTCCAGTTTCCAATCTCAGCACCTGAGCTTGGAAGCTTTGTGGATCCGGGATGCTCAGAGCATCGTTCTGCATGTTCTCAACTGTGCCTGAGTTAGCACAGGGGACGAGAAGGTGCGCTGATGTCACCTACTCACAGCATGGTCAGAATGACTAAACACAAACATACGAGGTTACAAGCTGCAATTAATTGTTCGTTCTTACTACAGAAGTATAACTTCCACATTACTTTCATGACCGTAGTAATTTGGAGTATGAGCCAAGTTCCTTGGGCTAGAAAGAATATTTACAAGGCAAACAAAAAGAACATTCTAAACAGACAGGGAAGCATGAATTAAAGCAAGTATAAAGAAACACTACCCCTTGGATATGTGAAGGAAATCAGTAAGAGATGAGATTAGAAACAGAACGTGCAGGGGCCGGGGATTTGGCTCAGTGGTTCTGGCGCCTGTCTTGCAAGTGCAAGGACCCGGTTCGATCCCCGGTAACCACATAACAATACTGGGTGTGCACACTCACGGCCAGCAGCAATCAGCACCACATACCACAGTGCCGGGCGTGGTGGCTCACACCTGTCATCCCAGCACTCGGGAGGCAGAGGCAGGAGGATTGCTGTGATGTGAGTTAGAGGCTGAGCTCAGGGCCAGCCTGAACTACAAGCGAGACCCTGTCTCAAAAAACCTTAAAAAAAGAAACAATGTGCAGGCAAACTGGAGAGCCCTTGAAATTTGTACATTCAGTTTCTAAAAAGAAAAGTGAAACAGTGACTGCTTGTCACCCCAACTGACTGGAGAGGTCCCTGGGGAGACAACTGGACTCAAAGTGGGGTCCTGGCCTCTCCTAGGCAGAACCTGGTCCCTGTCCCAGGCTTTTTCAGCCCACACCTCTCCCTGCCACCATCCACAGACTCTGCCCTACACTTGCCTGGTGCGCTTCTAACTCAGAGCCAACTACCCATGGCCTGAAACTTCTGCACCTCTGAGTGGAATTAAACCACTGCGCCTCTAGGTTATACCTCTAGGTTATACCTATTGGGTACTCCTTCCCAGCGGTGGGGAAGGCAACTCAAAGCAGACTGTTTCGCTGTGAAAAGTGTGCAATGTATATGAGAAGACACAGACATCTGAGCCATCAGTGTTTAATAAAGATATTCGTGTTGAAGTCAAATACTCCTGTAGAATGTAAGCTCCCAGAGCAAGGGAGTTTGTCAGTTTTCCCTCTATACAACACAAGTCTTTCAATGCTAAAGACTATCATAGAACCCTAATAGAAAATGAACAGATTGTCCCAGAACCGGAGGGCCTGAACTAGGTAATTCTCAAAAGCAAATCAGTAATTTCAGAATTTAGCTTTGTTTTTCACAAACCTGTAAGAACTAATGCTAGGACTGGGGATTTAGTTCAGCGGTTTCAACGCCTGCCTTGCAAGTGCAAGGTCCTGGGTTTGATCCCTGGTAACCACATACAACAATGCTAGGCATGGTGACTCATGACCACCCGCAATCAGTACCACATACCACAATGCCCAGTGCGGTGGCTCAGGCTTTTAATCCCAGCCCTTGGGAGGCAGAGGCAGGAGGATTGCTGAGTTCAAGGCCAAGTTCAGGACCAGCCTCAACTACAAAGTGAGACCTTGTTTAAAAAAAAGAAAAAAAAAGAAATAATACTTGGATAAATTCTAGAAGAAAAGAATACATAATAATATATATACAAAGTTAAAGTATATCTACATGGGAAATATTTTCTGAAGTGAAAAAAAGTGGCTTAACTCTGAAATTAGGCTGTATCTCCCACCTGTACCATATGGTCCTGACTGGTGTCCTACTGTCACCTCAAGCTGACCACATCCTTTCCTTTACAGCACCTCCCACCTTGGTCTTATGCTGCCTATGCATTTGACAAGGAATCATCTACCCGTGTCAGACGGGAATGGACGGGTGTGAAGAAGGCCAGCACAGAAAGTAAGTATAAGCGCTCTCTCAAACAAGCTCTAGAATCTGCCAGACTCCTACACTCGGTTTCTCTGAACTAGATCATAACATATTCTTGCACAATTGTTACCTGCCATATTTCATTTTTTGCTAATGAACAATTAAATGTATTCATCAAGGCTTAACAGCAATACATGTTTTGCCTCCATATTCTACCATATTTGGCAGGCTGCCTTGCATTCAGGAATTAACATAGGATGGATGGATGATTACAGATGCAGGATACAAACTCATGGTGTGCACACACTAAGTGTTCCCACTGCAGTGCTGGCAGGCATTGCTAATTGAGCATGTGCTTATCCCTGAACCATACCACTCTTTTGGTTATTACTTACAAAGTTTATATACACTTGTAGTTTTAGCATGCTGTAAGGCTGAGGCAAGAGAGTCCTAAATTCAAGCCCAGCTAGGGCAACTTCGTGAATTTAATGAGATTCTACTACTGGATGGGTGGAGTTGAGGGAAGTAGGGAAGGAGGAAGGGGGAGAGAGGGGTAGATGGCTGGCTGGATGGATGGAGTGGATGGATAGGTGGGAGGAAGGAAGGCAGGAAAAGAGGATGGATGGGTAGGGGGGTGGATAGGGGAGTGGGGGTGGGCGGGTGGGGATGGGGGATGGGTGGGTGGATGGGTGGATGGGTGGGTGGATGGGTGGGTGGGTGGGGATGCAGTTCAGTGTGAAGGCTCTGGATTCAGTCCTCAGTACTTCACCTCAAAAACAACAAGCTTCACAGGTAATCCCAAAAGAAACTTAATGCACGTAACATCTGAACTGAGTCCAGATCTGTGAAAGTGTGCCCTTAAATGCTGCCCTCTGTTGCATTCAGACTTAGTAAGGGTTTCTGAATTACCGAGAATGCTTGCACACTAGATGAAAAAATATAATCTAAGGAGCTCAATCTCTCTTCATAAGTCTCCTGCACACAACTTCTAAATGCTTTCAGGAAAACAAAGCACCAGCAATGAGACCCCTCAAGAAAAGTCATCTGTTATCCTGCAACACATCTCTGTCTCCCAATTTCTCTTATGTTAGATTTATTTTCTCAAAACAAAAATTAACAAACATCAATGTGAAGAGCTGTAAATTATCATTTTCTAGAAATATTAACTCAGAATGACTTTGCCATGTTAGTATTTAACTATTTACTCTTAAATATTTCCATTTCAGTAAGATAATAACTCAGTTTTAAAAATGAATAATACCTTAAATTACCATCTTAAGAAAGGATATTTTTAGAAATTGTACCTTTAAAGAAATAAGAAATTGACACCCTTTGAGAATAAGGAAACAGTTAAATTGGGAGGATTTACATTTCTGATGTTGTTTTGTTGTCATATTTTGCTTTTAGCACCCCTCATGGCTAAACAAATTTAAGCTACTACACAAATTTGAAGGCTGCAGAGCTTTGAAATGTTCTCACTTCCGTTGTGGCTCAGGCAAAGTTGCTGCTTTATTACAATTAAGTAGCAGCTGACACTTCAGCTTTGAGGACTGTCTATGTCATATTAAAACATCTGATCAACACTGTCACGGTGTCCAGAAAACAGTAGTGAGTCAAGAGATGTCTCATGTTTTTTTGTACATCAAGCCACCAGCTGACCGAAGATGTAAATTAGTAGTATAATCTCAGGACTAAAATCCTCACACCATTTTGAGAGAACAAGTCATTCTTCCAAAAAGTAACTTCACAATCATACATTTCAAAGACAGCTTCTCAAAACGCCAAACTGTAAAGAAGTTAAACAGATGTAAGAACCTGTGCACTTTTCTTTTCTAAGTTCCACCCCTCCAAAGAGATACATATCATCGAGCATACAAGATGTTAATCTTTTTTATAAAAGAGAAAGAAAAAACTCGCCATCTTTGTATATAACAAAGAAGTCACGGGAGTATGAGTTTGGCCAGCCAGCCGAAGCAAAATGTGTTCCACGTGGTTAACAGCCCATCGCTCTTAGGAGCGGCGAACGTGGGATACTCAGACTTCCAAGTGATCGCGACCTACTGGGTTCTGCGCTCAAGTTTTTACCAGGTATGCACATGTCAACCATGATTAAAACTTGGGGAACAGCACAGAGCCTAATGTCAGAGTGTTTCCTTGTACCTCAGTATCATCCGGATATCCCAGGTCAGATACAACGTGACCCCATGAGAGAAGAAGCAAAGCAGGTGACAGAACTGCGTCTCAATGAGCAGGTCTCCGGGCTCCTCCTCCTCTCAGGCTCCGTGAAGACACGGAGCAGACTGAACATTAACAATGGCCGGAGGTCCGGCTTAATCCGGACGCGTTATGTGAAACTACCCACTTCAGAAAGATTCAAGAGTCTATCTTATAAAATCCTGAAATGCATGTCCTGGTAAATTTCTATAAAATCTGATTTACAAATTCCACTGAAAATGTGCCACAGCTGGCAGCATAAATTACTACAATAAATCATTATTAAATAACTGTAAATCTTTGCAATGACATAACTCCTAACTTTAAAATAATATCCAGAAGTAAATGTTTGGTAGAAGAAAAGCTCTCTTCACACAGGAAAACAAATTACAAAACTTAACGTGCTTGCACTACCATCTGACTCAGTGACTAAATGAGAAAATAAAATTCAGATAAACAGTACTTAAGGGCCGGGGATATAGCTCAGTGGTTCCGGCGCCTGTCTTGCAAGCTCAAGGACCTGGGTTCGATCCCCGGTAACCACGTAACAATACTGGGTGTGGAGATTCACCCCAGCGGCAACCA